>CAUYQG010147535.1:0-18060 GCA_963574415.1 Tarsius wallacei | reverse complement strand
CGGTCATTTTAAAAGTTTATGAATGAGTGCCATGTGCCTAATCATATATTCTGAGGCATACAGAAATGGTCTAAAATGTGATCTCTGTCTTCTAAGTTTAAAATCTACTTAGAAAGGTAACTAACATACAAGGGGAACCCCCCCAAAACAGAATTTTTCAGAGGGTAGGACCCTTATAGTACAGGCTTCTCCCACTTAGGTGAGTGTTCTAGGAACCCATTAGCATCAGTGTATCAGCTAGCATTGTTGTGAGAGACTGCGTACAGCTTCAGCAAATTATTTTGGAGATTCTTTCGATGCATTTGCCCATTTCATGATGGATGACTTACGAGTGCGCCTGCTGCCCACACCATGCTGAGTGTTCAGCAGCTTTTGACCCAAAACGGCATGACCCCCATTATCCACCCTCCCTGTTCACCCAATCTCACCCCAAGAGAATTTTTGTTTCCCCGGCCGAAAAAATTCCTTAAAAGGAAATGTTTTGCAGATGTGGAAGAGGTGAAACAAAAAAATGGCAGAATCACTAGAAGGCATCCAAATTGACGAGTTAAACTGTTTTGAGCAGTGGCAAAAGCATCTCGATAGGTGTATTGCATCAAACAGAGAGTACGTTGAAGGTGGCTAAAGTTTAAACATGTAAGAATAAATACACAATTTTTTATAAATAAATTCTGGGTTTTGGGGAATTCCCCCTCATTCATGGAATAACATGATGAAAACTTTGATGAAAAGCTATGTCTCTGAGCCAAAAAAACCATATTACAAATGGTATGATAGAATGATTCTAATTTTTAAAATCTACATTTTTTTAGTTCTGCTTAGGGGGAAGAATTCTGAAAGGTAAGAAGACCAGGAGTTTTATTTTCTTCTTTGTAATTTTCTGTATTTTCCAAGTTTTCTGAAGTAAATAAAAAGTATTTTAGAACTTTAAAGAATCTTTTTTTCTTATGTTTCAGGAAGATATTTTATAGAATACTAGAACTTGGTTTGCAAAGAAGGTGTTACATGCACTGAGTCTGGACAGATGATGAGTTTTAGACAAGGAGATGAGAGGGAGAACAAAGCACATGGCTGAGAGCACAAGGGAGCCTGCAGCTCTGCCGTTCATGTGGACAGCTATCTAACTTCTTTGGGTTTCAGTTTCCTCATCTGTAAAGTAAGCGCAATAATGCTGACCTCAATGTGTTGTTGCAAAAATGAAATGTAATATTTTTCAGTAAAGCTTTCGGCACATCTAAAACACTCAGTAAAGTAATTATTATTTTTGCTATTCATGGAAACTAAAGCTGTGCCAGTAAAAGAGAGGGCTAGATTATAGAAAGTTTTGAAACCCATGAAGAGGAATTCGGGGAAATTAAGCTGACTTCTGGATGCCAAAAAGTCAGCTGGGAGGCTGATAGGATTCTGGGTGCAAGCTGGTGTGACAGTTTCCTCTGGCTGCTGTAACACATTACCATGAGCTGGGTAGCTAAACACGACAGAAACATATTCTCTCACAGTTCTGGAGGTCAGAAGTCTGACACCAAGGTGTCCCCAGGACCATGCTTCCTCAGAAGTCTCTAGGGGAGGACTTCACTTCTTCCAGTTTCTAGTGGCTCTAGTGTTCCTTGGTTTATGCCATATCACTTCGATTCTCAAGACCAACATCTTCAAGCCTGTCTTGTTTATATTCGCATTGCCTTCTCTGTGTGTCATTCGTCAAATGTTCCTCTTCCTCCTTCTTTTAGGGATACATGTGATTGCATTTAGAGGCCGCCTAGATAATCCAGCATCATTGCCCTGTCTCAAAATCCTTAACTTAGTCCCATCTGTGCCTGTCTAAGGTAATAATCGCAGATAGTTTCGCCTTTTAAAGTAAGCTACCACAGGCCTCACCATAGGTGGTCAGGGCCTAGGCAGAGCAGATCACCCAGCAGTCCTGGATATTAATCCCTGGTGTACTGGTTTCCAGGACAGAGGCTAAGAGCTGATCCAGGGAAGGAGAGTCCCTCACCAGTGACTATTTGCCAGCTGTGATGGCTTCACAAGTACAACCTAGCTGATGCAGTCTGGATATTTGTCCTCCCCAAATCTCGTGTTGAAATGTGATCCCCATCATTGGAAGTGGGGCCTAATGGGAGATATTTGGGTCACAGGGAGGTGGATCCCTCATGAATGACTTGGTGCCATTCTCAGGATAATGAGTTCTCTATTGTTCACGCGGGAACTGATGATTTAAAAGAGCCTGGCACCGCTATTCCCTCTCTTGTGCCTCTCTCTCACCAGATGGCACATCTGCTCCTTCTTTCCCTTCTGCCACGGTTGTAAGCTTCCTGAGGCCCTCACCAGAAACATATGGCAGTACAATGCTTTCTGTACAGTCTGCTGAACTATTAGCCAAGATAATCCTCTTTTCTTGATAAATTATCCAGTCTCGAACATTTCTTTATAGCAACACAAAATGAACAACACACTAACTGAATATAAGTCCCGACTATGATAGAGAAAGGGAAAGAGGCAGCTATAAGAGACTTTTTTACAGGCAAAATCGATGGCCCTGATTATGAAGGATGAAGGACAAGAGACAGTGCATTAAGGGAAGTACCATTAGCAACAAGAAAGGCACAAGGGCTTGTTGTCCAAGTAAGCCAAGGTTGAGGCTCTCAGGATGTTTCCAGCGCATTCTTACTCCAGTCCCTGAAACTGCTGGACCACTGCAGGTCCCTGTCTGGGAGATGTTAACGAATTCACTTCTCAATCTTTAGACCTGATGGGGACCCTGGTGTGATGCTGCCAGGAACTACAATGTGTCAGAACAGACTGTTTACCAAGCTCCTGCAAACATCCGCTAAACCCAGGGGATTGTTCTAAATTAGGAGAAAACAAGTTCTTTCAAGACAGTTAGTGCCCTTGCCAGAAATTACTAATAGAGGGTTGCTTTTCAGTATCTCATGAGCTGATTAGGAGGTCGATGGGTCCTAATTAGCATGTGGGGCTTACTCATCTGTAAGCTTGAAAAAGGAATGCTCTCTGGGGAATCTGAATCAGAAAGAACTGTTGTTTCCATCGCTGGGACTTAACAAGAATGAAGACAATTTGCCTCTGTGTTTTTCCCATTAGGCAGGTAGACTGGAAAGGAGATATTTCTTGATGATCCTTTTCAAACATTTATTAGATGTCAGTGCAGCCTTCAGTGTTCTACTAAATCAGCCCTTAGTATTTTCAATACTAAAAAAATGATATGAATGCTCATTAAAAGTGCATAATTTGAGCCTAAAGGCAGAGAATGGAGAACAAAGGTCAGTAGAGCAACTTACACTCCACTCTTTGCATAGATGAGTAAGTATGATGGGGCTTTATGTTTGATGAGAAAATTCTCTGGTGAGCATTACAGAAAAAGTAGGATTGCATAAGTGTAATTTGTACTTATGGCAAAGGTGCACTTTGTCCGCTGTAAGCACAAGATAGTAATATCAGGTTGTGGTCTGGCACTGGCACACTCCACCCCCATCCCCTGCCCCCACATGAACAACAGGAATTTACTTATTTTTGTTGCTATGCACCTGTGGACAGAAAGCTCAAAATTCAATAGGGCTCACTACCAAAGAGCAACTAAGTCCTGCTCTGAACCGAGACCTAGTAGGTGTCACACAGCTTCAGAAAAACAATCCTTGACTTTGAGGAGTTAATATTTTAATGAATCCTTCATTATCCAATGCCTAGGCAAAAATTATTTCCATTTCATTACATTCATTTGTTACAGATGCTTACATATGATTTCTCAAGAGAACAGAAATAAAAGACCACAGAAAATGCCTTGACCTGTATTTTCCAAATCCCTATCTCTAGCAAATCCTGTACTTCCCCTTTCACAGCTAAAAACTTCACAGATTCTGGCTTTGTTTTATTTTGTTTTTTTCTTAAGAAACGTGTGCCTCACAAGGAGTCAGGACTGTTTAATACTCAGCCAAAGGCTTTTATGAAACGCCCTAAGTCTGGACCAACTGTATGATCTAGGCAGCTAACTCCATCTTCCTGCATCTGGATTCCCTGGCACTGTCTTCACTGCCAAGTATCACCACCATTTACTCCTTTTAAAGCTTCTCTTGATTGAACAGAAATCAGTCATTGGACAAAAAAGGTGCCAGCAAGACTCCTGGCCCTAATTTAGTTATGTTTCATAACCCCTAAGAGGAAGATGGGCTGAGTCTGTGTCTTGACAAGAGCAAGAAATGAGCATGAGGCAGTGTGGCAGCGAGGTACTCTGACAGCAGATGGATGGATGGGTCAGTCAGGAGCATATAAAAGGTGGGTCAGTAGCTGGACAGGTGGGTCAGTCACCTAGACAAGAAAGACTGGGCAGGTGCCTGAAAGACAAATTCTTGGGAGATATTAATCTTAGTGTCTTGTGGCCTAGTAGAATGAAGCCCACCTGGAAGCCAGAAAACGGGTTGTTCTTCTAGTTAATGATTATTTCTGTGTATGCAGCGTTGACCTAAGTACATGACCGGGTCTTCTCAAGATCAGTGACCAGAAAAACTCCATTTTGGGCTCTGTCCTTTCATCAGGTGGAGCAGAAAACATCTGGAGAAGAGGGGGAAGCACATGGTATCAGTTTAAAGACCAAACTCACGTCCTGAGGGGTGAGCCACAGCACGAGACCTGTAGACTGGCTTCCTTTGGCTTCACTCAGTGCCCAGTGCGGTGGCTTTGTAATATATCAACTTGGCTAGGCTGGACTACATTTCCCAGAGTGCTCTTTCCATCTAGTACCTGTGAGGATGCACTGGAGGGATATTCTCTCGCGAGAGCTGGAAAGAGGCATGGTGGTGGCAGTCATTTTGTAGCGTGTGGACATAGGTTGCCGATCTGCTTTCATACCCTGCTGACATGAAACGGTGGCTGTGCCTGCGGCTCTCCAACTCCCCTCCCCCACCTCCACTTCTCCCTGAACTGCCCTGCAGTTTCTCTGACCCCCTAGACCAGACGTTTGCTTGTCTAGCAGCATGACAAAGGGACTCAGCTTCTGCAGGATAACCCTGTCATCAAGACCAGAGGGAAAGAAAACGGACAAGGGTTTCAGTCTGAGCCGGTGGAGTTCCGGCTCCTTCCTGCAGGATTTCAGCCTGCTTTCCTGAGCTTCCCTCAATGACTCCTGCTTGTAGACTTCGGGCTCCAACGAGTCCAATTAGTCAAGGAGACAGCCTTGTAGGGGCTGCTTACCCCACTTCTATAATTGCTTTCATAATGAATTTATAGATGCATGTATGTCTTCTCTGGCTGAGTCCAGAGTGATAAACTCAGGATGTGTCCTCTCCCCAGTTTTGGGGCAGCGGTACAAGTTAGAAATTGGAATAGGCCGTCAGCTTCACAGAGAGCATTCTGCTGTTGATGGCAGACCTGGACATCAACAACATAAAGGAAGGTGAAACTGGGCACGTGCCCATTCACAGTCCCTAGGCTCTGTGCTCAGATAACTACCCCAAAAAGGTCCTCCACCCCCCACCTCAACCCCCCCCCCCCCGCCCCCACTGTATCTCCTCTACTATCCCATAAGTGAGGAGGGAGAGGGACATGATTTCGTCAGACTCCACAAGGACGGCAGATAGCTTAGGGTTGTATTGCTTTCAATGTACCCATGGTAGACATTGCCTGTAAATTGCAGCACTTTTTCTGCTGAGTCTGGACATGGCTCCACTTAAATTTTTTCCAGAAATCTGGGGGCTAGAAACAGGACAATTTTGTTTGGTTTGTGTTTTAAACTAATATATCTGGCTTTGTGCCCCCACTTCTTTGGCATGGAGGGCATCCAGTAGCAGTTATTATTGGGACACCTACCACCACCATCTACCTCCTCACTGTATAGAACAGGAATCCTGGGTGTTGGCCAGGAGATGGGACAGGGCCTGGCCCTTAGTCCAACTTGGTTGCCGTCACTTCCCTTTTTCCTTTTACTTCCCAGTGCCAATGTTGAGTATGATCCTCTGTCAGTCATAGCTGCCACAGAGAAGCCCAACAGCATTCCAGTTTGCCTTAGCTTGGGCCATAAAGCTCCAAAGCCAATATGGCCTATGGTAAGTCCCAGGAAGCCAGATACTACATCATCATAGGTCGTGAAGCCTTGAAGGGTACATGAGGACAAGTGCCTATACATCTCCACTTGCAGAACCTTCCAATCTCCAAATCTCAGAGAACCCAGTTCTCCCTGGTTTGGGCTACATCCCAGTAAACCCAAACCCATTCTTCAACCTCTGTAGATTTGGGTTATCCAAAATAACAGTCTAGTCACTCTCCCCAGGGGTCTAGAGAAATCCCAAAAGAATGATCCCTTCTACTTCTTTCATGATAAGTGTGAAATTTTTTTATATCTTTTAAATGTTAATCTATAGAATGAAAAAGCAGGATAACTTTGGGAGGAAGGATAGAAGTAGAAATTGGTAAGGTCTTAAAGTGGGCTTCTAAGGGCTGGCAGTGTTTTATTTCTTGATCTAGGTGATAATTTTACAAATGAGTTTACCTTCTGAGAATTCATTGAGCTGTATATTTACGATTGTGTGCTTATTTCTGTGTTACACTTTAATCCTTCAAAGTGTAAGAAAATCCAAATGCTAACAGAGAGTAAAATAAAAGAACCTCGTTCTCACACTTTTCTCCCACCCCCTCATTTCCCCTCTCCTGGGAGAGCTCCAGTGCATGGGATGGTCCTTAGTGAAATTCCTCTTCTCTTCCCACTCTGGGAACATGGTCCCATTGCATTTCATGGCCCTCCTGTGGTCGGGCAGGGTTGTATAACTACTTCTGTTCAGTGAGTTGTAAGAGGAAATGATGTGTGTCACATCTGAGCCAGTATGAGATCCTTGGGCTGCCTCTTGTCCTCTGCCACGTGACATGCAATTTTTCAGTTAGTGTTCTCCATCATTCTTGGTCCCAGAGGGGAGATGACACAGAGCCTGCTCAGTACACACAAGCAAGAGGCACAGGCAGGAAATAAGCATTTCATGTTTTAAGCCACTGAGATTTGGGGATTGTTTGTTACTGCACTGATTCATAGTGAGACCTCCTGGCGTGTGTGTGGTGAAGGCGGGGGTGGTCTGCATGTGTATATCTGAAGAGTACCCTGAAACAAGGAAAGCAAATCTAGGGAGAAATATAAGTATAGTTAGTTAATGCATCTGTGTCAGGATGTTTTGGTATTAACTATAGAAACCCAAACTGAAAATTACTTACACAATAAGACTACTGTCTTATATCAGAGAGGTGTAGTAAATCCAAGATTGGTTGGTTCAGTTACTCAATTGCGTCTTCAAAGACCCAGATTCTTTCCCTTCTGTCCTCCTCAGTGTGTTGGCTAGCTTCCCTTTGGGTGCACAGTGACTAACACATGACTAGGTAGCGTGTGCACGTGCTTGGTTCTCTCTCTCTCTCTCTCTCTCTCTCTCTCTCTCTCTCTCTCTCTCTCTCGATCATTTTAGCAACTCTGTGATGGTGATTTGACATCCCTTTGACGGTCTGGTATGTCTGTTACTGGGACTTTTAACACAGTATGAAGTGTTCTTTTGTTGGTAGACACAAAATTAAGTAGGACTTGTGACAGCCAAAAATAAAGTGATAGAATGGCATTTATTATTTTCCAGTACCTTGATTTTCCCTGGTACTAAGCTTTGTAGATTACTTAATATCCCTCATGCTTACTTTTCTTCTCCTCCGTATAAAGGAGTTAACAACTGTAATTTTATCACAGTTCTGCTGTGAGACTTAAGCGAGTTAATACCTATAAGGTATTTGAACAATTTCTGGCGCATAGTAAATGCTATAGAACCACTGTTATCATAATAGGGTTTTTGGGAGAATTAAGTGAGTTAATACATTTATGTAAGTCAAAGACTTAGAATAATGCCTATAGTGTAGTAAGCTTTCAATAAATTTTTGCTATTACAATAATCATAGTTTTAAATAAGATTGAGGATACTAACAGAGTTAAAGATACATAGGGTTAATCCTTTAAAAATGGATTTATCAGTATGAAACACCATTGTCATCTTAATTATCATGGTCAGTAATAAATTTTCACTGAATATCTCTCTGTTTCCTACAGAGTAACTGATTAAGAAGTCAGCCCAAATAAAACTTTCTAAGAGGTGATGGGGAGGTGAAGCGGGGGGGAACTTTCTAATAGATTGGAATAGTGCAAATTCTCTTTTTAAAAACCTCCTATAAAAAACAAAAATATAGAAAATATTTAATATCTAATATTTAAATATTTAATTTGATATTTATTGCCATCAGCATGTTTTCTATTGATTGAATTTTTAATATTGAATATTTATGTTGTTTATGTATTGTTTGTAGAGTTTATACCTCATTAGGGCACTTTATGTAGTCTTATACTTTTTTTATAGCCCTTGGGATGGCAGTATTTGGGTTGAACATCTAGTTTGTAGTGTGGGACTGTAGCAAAATTTCTTTGTTCTTTAATTTTTTTTTGGTTTAATTTGGAATGGTGATTATAGTGCCTGCAGAAGTGATGCTGTTACTGACTTTTTGTTGTCGTTGTTGTTGTTGTTGTCTCACTCTGACACCTGGAGTGCAGTGGCATGATCACGGATAAGGACAATTTCTATAAAATATAAGGAAAACCCAACTGAGATTAATAAGTGCAGTTTCTGAGTCCAGAGGGCTATCAGTTGAGAAGATTTTTGGACGGTAGGCTCAGAGCATGTTTAGATGGTGGAGTGAGAATGGCAGTAGCAATCTGATAGGTTTCCTGATTTGCAGTATGAGTGTCTTTGGTGATGTCATTAAGTGTTTCATTAAACTTCCTGTCCTCATAACAGTAGGCAAAGGTTTTCTATACATGATCTGTTGTGGTGATTTATTTGAAGTTTATATAAAGTTGCCTAACTTCAGTTTTCAGGACTTTGGAAAAAGAGCAGTTTTAGTTTTCCATGATGTCAACCCAAGAGAGTGGGGAAAAAAATAAGAAATGTTAGTTTGAAGAGTTGTAGCCAAATATCAGAGGAAACTAAAAGAATTGAGAATATGTTAAAGACTGGCAAAATCTACAAGATGAAACATATAAGGGTGCCTATAATTTTCTATTGAAACATAAAATTTTTCTCCAATCACCCTACCCATAAGATTCTTGTTTACCAAGTAAGTCTGGTCTCATTAGATTTGATCTGATTATTTACATAAGTGCAGCAAGAGTGGTAACTGACCACATAGACCTTTATGAATTTGCTTTGCTGGAACTTTTCATAAGAAATCTCAGATTAGATTTTTCAAAAGCCTCTGGAAACTAGGAAGCCAGGCCAAGAACTTGCCACCAAATTTTGTCTGCAATACCAATAGACTTGGGTGAATTTCTCTCTTCTTAGGGTCTCCAAATATCTTAAGGTTCCCAGGTCTGCCAGGAAATGACCTTTATTCCTCATCTGCAAGGCTATAACACTGAAGCAAGGTATCAGGTCAGATATTTCCAAGAGGGTTTTGTTAGTATTGGCTTCATAAAGTCAACCTTAGTTTCTTAAGTCAGCTTATATGCACATCAGTCTTAAATATGACATTTCAATCAAGGCCTTGGTACTTTAACCAATATTTACAATTGTGTCCTGTTACAAGGAGAACAGATTCTTATTGAAATTATGCAAATAATTATATTGCCATGAAAAGAAGATTGAAAAACACATCTTAGCTGGGCACAGTGGCTCAGGCCAGTAATCTCAACACTTTGGGAGACTGAGGCGAGAGGATTGCCAGGCTGGTTCAAGACCAGCCTGGGCAACTTGGCAAGACCTCGACTCTACAATAAATCAAAAAATTAGCTGGGCACAGTGGCGCATTCCTGAAGTTCCAGCTACTTAAAGGCTGATGCAGAAGGATCACCTGAGCCCAGCAGTTTGAGGCTGCAGTGACTGTGAGAGTGCCACTGCACTCCAGCCTGGGCCACAGAGTGAGACTCTGATTCGGGGGAAAAAAAAGAATCCTACTTTCCTTGAATACTTTTCATACATAGTTATTCCCTTAATATTTTATATAATTTTATTGACATATATTGATTATAATTTTTCACCATTAGTAACTTGTATATATGTATGCTATGTTTGACTGTGGAAAGCTAGGAAGTAAACAATTGTGAATTGTCTGTCATAAACCAGCATTCTGTAGCAGACTAGTAAATTGTATTATACACCATCTCTACCATTGCACATTTCTTAAAGGACAATTTTTCATTTTTATTAACAGATGCAAATATATTTAGTTTCTCCATACCATATAAGAAACAAAAACATATAAATTTAACTTATGTTCAGTAATTAATACCTCAGTAGTTTATCTTACTTAGAAGTGATTAGTATTTATTAAATATCTATTACCTAATTTAATGTAGCATAGGTCTAAGTTTGCAAGTTTGAAAACTATTTTTGGTCAGACATAACATTAAACTTAGCTATCATCTCAGTTTATTCCCATGCTAACTATTTTTAACTGCTTTTAACTTTATTTGACTAGTTAACTCAGGTAGAATAAAGCATTATGCTCATGTTATATAATGCTGGTAACTCAGAAAACACAACTGTTTCTATTAAACCAATAGTATTAGACTAATCTTATTTACCAAAGATTTACCCAAGTCATATGAACTTAAAAATATTTGGGTTAGTTCCTATATTTCTGGGAGTTTTCAAAATACTAATTTATATAAGCACTCATTTATCTCTAATGAATTTGAATAAAACTCCCTTAAAAAATTTTATAAATTATTTTGGCAATACTATCATCAAGAAGTAAGAAAATATCACATTATACATAACGTGCATATATACAGCTAACAGCCACAAATGAGAGCTAATGTTTTTTTCCCATATTTGTGGAGGAGACTTTGAAGATTTTCATTTGCCTTGACATGTTATCTTATGGACTACATTTTAGATGAGTTAGGAGGGAACATCAAGTAGATCTCTGGATGTCTCCAAAGCCTAGCTAAGAAGATACAATATCTAGTTTATTTTCAGTTAGCCTTTTCTTTTTCTTTTTCTTTTTTTTTTTCTTTTCAGCTTTAGGTGGTTGCTGTTTGGGGATCTCTAACTCCTTTGAGAGCCCCCACTGGAGGCAGGGGCCTAAAGCTCAAGTGGCTTGTAGGGAGTTGAGGGGCTGCGGCGGGAAGGAGGTCTGGTGGGTGAACAGAGGGAAGAAGTGGTAGAGGTTTGAAGGGGACATCTCAAAGGACTCAAGGGAACAGACGGGAAGGCCAAAGTTGATAAAAAGAAGAAGGAACAAAAGCAATGGGAAGGGAGAGATCTTAGACAAGCTGATTGGAGGCGATCTTGTTTCCCAAAGAAGCCAAGGAAGTTCCACATTATCTTTAGTAAAATCATTCCAGCAAGAAGGAGGTGGACAGTGCATATAGTCATCAGGGTTTAGAGAAGATGCTTTCAGCCAACTGAGAAATTCCTATGGGAGCAACAGGATCAAATAAAACAGGCCTCACAAAGAGCCAGGAAAAATTTTCCAGTCCAGAGTCAGAAAGTGTAATCCTACTTGAAAGAGTTGGGAAGAGAGACTGCCAGCCTAGAGAGCTAGAGAGTGATCCCCCCTAGAGACAGAGCTAGGAAGAAAAATTTCCATCCCAGCAGGTAACTTTCAAACATAGATACCTTAGGCCTCTGACCCAGTGTAGGGACAAAGGGAGACTAAGAAGAAAGTTCTCCTTGGCCTTCTGAAGTTTCACTGAAAAAATCAATCTGCAAAAAGCAGATTAAATTAGAGAAAAGGCATATAAATTTATGGGGCATGTATACACGGGAGCCTTCAGAATGAAGCCCCAAGGACTCAGGGCAAATAGTCTATTTTTATGCTTTGGTCCAACATAGTATAGACAGCTAGGCAGAAATATGATTGGATAAAAGGGTTTGATCTAATGTAAATAGACTAAGTGGGAAAAGTTAGCAAGTCCATTCTGTTTAGATTCTCCTTGGCCTCTCTGCACAGCATTTCTTCCTTCTGGGTGTGGGATAGGACCCTCTCTGGAATGGGGTCTATAACTATCTTGTGACAGTCAAACAAGGCAGGTCAGATAATTTATTTATGGTTAGTTTTTACATAGAAAGGCAGAGGGAAAATCAGAGTATTTGTTTTAGGTTTTATGGCTGGCTTTGGAGAAAAGAAGTTCTGGTTTCTATGACCCACCCTGGGAAAGAGGGATTCTAGTTTCTCTGGCTACCTTTGGGGAAGAATGGATGAAGAGACAGGAGGGCAGGAGAAGGTCAGAGAAAGACTTTTGCTTCTGAGGTCTTCATCTGGGAGTACGTTTTCTGAGCCCCAGCACCAGCTTCTTACAAACAGCTGCTTACCTGGGCCTCTAAACCAATCTCTGTTTATCTGGGACTCTACCACATCTTCAGATTCCTAAGATTTGAAAACTGTTCTTATTGCTCCATTTGCCCAGATCAGTGGTTCTGGAATCGGACTCATCAATGGATCCCTGATCAATCAGTCAGGAGTGAAGACACAAGCTTCCTAAATGGGTACTTAGGGTCCCGGGTGAGACATCTAGGAGGCAGGAATCCACTCATGAATCTGCACCTATCCAAGTTGTGGTACTATAACTGTTAAAGAAAAAAACTATTCACAGCACTTGTTCAAACAGGAAGGTAGACTTTATCAAGAAGGTAGACTGCTCTGATGAGATTTTTAGGTGGAGGAGAGAGATTGGGCTTAACTGTGAATACAAGAAACAGGAGGAATTTATAGCCAAGGAGGTCAGTGGATGGAAAATGACTTGACAAGAGTCTCGCGAAAATTAGGCAATACACAGATGAGCATGGAAGTCCAAAAGTCAAGGGCCAGTTGCAAAGAGGATTCAGAGGAGCCTGATTAAAGTTTGATCAAAAAGAGACTCTTTGTCAAATCAAACACTGCTTTTGTGTTTAAATTTTTTTCATTTTTTAATTATTTTTAAAATTTTTATTTTAAAGATGTGGGCTACAATTCGGGGTTAGGTATACAAATGGTTATTGTACAGGTAAAGTTTGAGCCTCACTTTGGTCCCCACTTTACCTGGTTTGAGATCAGGTACCCTTGTTAATGAAGTGTACCCCTCCAACCCCAGCAGTTTCCCACTACTGCCAATCCCTTTCTTGTAGTATTATGATAATTATTCAGGATCCACTTATGCGTGAGAACATGTGGTATAAATTTTTTTTAATGCTTTCTTTTTCCTAAAAGAAAGAGAGGAAAAGCATAACATTATTTTTAAGAGAAATACAAAGTTCTTTATTAAATGTTAATGATCCCCCAAACTTAAACATTGAGAACTATTTAATGCCTAACGGTATGAAAAATTATTCTTTAAAAAAATTTTTTATATAGATATTTATATTCAGTTCTATGGAACATTATGATGCCCTTCAAAAATAATTATAAAAATAGTGTGAAATTATAAGACATGCTGAGACAATGTTAAGAAAATGAAGCAGTCATTACATCCACAAAAAATAAAAACGTGTGGGATAAAAATTTGAAAAGAATATGCAAAAATGAAAATTGTTTTCCTGTTTGAAATGGTTAGTATTATGCACTGATTTTTTTTTTCCTTCCTTGGGAAATTATCTTTAATATTTTTGTTATGTTGTTCTTTAATTTAAAAAAACCACACACCTTGAATTCCTAGCATTCTTTTCTACTCACTAGGCTTAAGTAGGTACTTTCCCAGGGAAACAGGGTTGCCAAATTTAGCAGAAAATAACACAGGACATATAGTTAAATTTGAGTTTCAGAGATACAAATCAGTTTTTAGTGTCAATATGTCCCATGCAATATTTGGAACATGCTTACATTTAAAAATTGCTTTTGTTTCTCTGAAATTCAAATTTAACAGGGCTTCCTGTATTTTATTGGCAGTCCTATGGGGAAAGAATGCATATCTTGATGTACTACACCCTGGGCCCCTGTGTCACAGGAGGGGAGCTGGCAGGAGGTCTTCTCAGGTTAAAAGATGCAAAAAGTATTTTTCCCACTCCATATTACAATCCTCTTTTCAGAATTCTTTTTTTTTGTTTGTTTGTTTTTTGAATTGGAGTCTCACTCCGTCGCCCAGACTGGAGTGCAGCGGCCGCTCCCGGCCACCGCAGCCTCGACCTGCTGGGCTCCGGCGATCCTTCCGCCTCAGCCTTCCAAGTAGCTGGAACTACAGGCGCGCGCTACCACGCCCGGCTAATTTTTATTTGATTTATTGTAGAGATGAAGTCTCGCTTGCCCAGGCGGGTCTCAAACCCGCGGGCTCAGGCAATCCACTCCCCTCAGCCTCCCAAAGGCGCGGGATGACAGGCTGAGCCACCGAGCCCGGCTTATAATTTCTTACTATATAATAAAAACCTTTTTTTTTTTTTTTTAAAAAAGAACCATATCAAGAAGTAGATGTGTAGATTGGGACTTTAAAAGTTTTTCTGTAGCTAATGAAAACAATGTAAGAGCACCACAAGATTTATAACCATAAAGAAAGAAGACAATAATTGATCATCATTCCATATATTTGTATCCTATCAGAATGATAATGTCTACCACTTTTTAAATTTGAAGTACAAAAAAAAAACAGGGCCACCTTTACCTGGGATTTCCCTCACAGTCAGAAGCCCTGAGTGACATTGCAGTACACAGCTATAAAACATCATGGCAGACATGCCACTCAACCTGGGGATACTTTTGCAACACTTAAGATAGCATGAGTTGCAAAAGGTGAAAAGGCATGGGATAATTCCTGCACAATGTAATAAGGATACACAGTTTCAGCAATATTATTATTAGTATGATACTGAATATTATATATTATTCAGCATAACATTGTGTTGTATTGACTCTATTCCCTTTAAATTAATTCCCCTTTCATTGTTTCCTTCAATCTTTGGCTTGACGGTATATTATGGACAAGGAAGACCACTTGCCCATTGTCAAAATATCTTTCAGCATCTACTATGCTTCAGAGCCAAGGATGTAGACATAATTCATGTAATTTTAGTCCTTATAAAGCGCACAGTTGATTGGAAAAATCTAATGATTATTCCCCAGTGAGTCAAGTGATTGGACAAAGGCATGAAGGATGTTGAGATTCAGAACACATCACAGAATATTGTATAAGGGGGAGCTTGCAAAGGGTGTTTGAAGGCAATGGGGATTAGGCAGATAATAAAATGGGTCTAGGAGAAAAAAGAGAAGGTATGGGAGAAAGAAGGTAAGTCTCAAAAAGCAGGACAGATCCATGGTTCCTTCCAGGCAGCTACAGTTAAGGCCAGGAGCAGGGGAGTGACAAGGAATACACTGTAGACAAAAAGGAAAAGGTGTTCACGGGGGCTTTTTGCTATGCTTGATAAACTTATTTCATATTTTGAGAAAGGGGACATTGCATAATTTTGTCCAGGGATTCACATACTAGGACTAGCATTTTGGAAAGATGAGAATGCCAACATTGAAAAAAAATTAGAACCATGATAGAAAGGAAGACGCAATTGAACACGTAGAGAAAGTTGCTACCTCTGTAAGTTTTAAAACACACGAAACAATAGTGTATTGATTGTGGAAACTTGTACATGGAGTACCATTTCTAAACATACACAGGAATGATGCATGTAAACTTTGGAAGCAGATTATCTACAGAGAAGATGAGAGGGGAATGGCATTTGGGAGGGTTAGAAAGAACTTCAGCTGTGTATTTCTTTAAAAGGAAGATCTGAAGCATATATGACAAACTACAAATCTGTATTATACCTGCCTAATGTAATTTCCAGTAATCATACTTGAAATCATTTGCCATCTTTTTTTTAACAGAAGTTGCTCTCTCAGGGAGAGTAGAAGGTGAATTGAGCTTAGAGCTGGAACAGGAAAATTTAAAGCAGAGCAATCAGGTAGGAAGCAATTATAGGAATTATTACTTTTTGACAGCAGACAAAAATGAAGACACAGTGAGAGAGATTACTCAACAGTTACTGTTGTGATTACGCCTGTCTTCTGAATTCTAATCAATTCTCTAGTATTCCTTGTCTCAGTCTTGGACAGTCACACTTTCTAAGCAAATACTCATCTCCCCAGTCCACCCCTGTTTTGTGTTTCTATCAGAGCAACTCATAGACTTTATGCCTGGCACAGCCCGAGCACACATGAAGTGATTATAAATAATAGAGTGACGTTATAGCAACAATAATATCGATATTCACTCATCCTACTGCCAGGAATCTTTGAAGGATGGCATTTGTGATTGCTAAGGGAAAAGCAAGGAGTCAGCTACTCAACTAAAATTAGTCTTCCTCAAGAGACTTCTAAATGAGACTGTTGATTTGGTTTGTTAAATGCGCACTAAGTAAGAGACCAATCCCTTCAGCCTGACCAAATGACTCTGCTATTCTACTTTGTGTACTTGAATAGTAAAAAGTGCAGTCAGGACTGGGATGAGCAAGTCAACCTACCTTCTAGTTGAAGAACATTATAGGGATGATGTAAGGTGTGTGCTGTGGTGACTGGGAGGGCTTAACTGAAAAACGGAAGGGAGGGAAGTAGCGGGCAGAGCCAGTTGGACGATGTGAGTCACTGTGTGAGTGAGTGAGCGTATGGACAACTTTGCTTGCATGTCTGTGAGTAAATGAGTGTGTGAGTGGCTGACTGAGTGAGGACTCAGGACTAAGTGGCCAGGGTTCTCCTGGTGAAGTGACTGATACTGCAGCTGCACTGCTTGGCCCCTAATGCTTCCCGGAACACAGAAGCCAAGTGCCATTTTAAAAAAAATCATCGAAGCCCTTCCCAAGAAGAAGCTGCCAGGAGTGACTGCCAGTTCCAAGCTCTGCCTCACTACTGCAACTCCCAGCAGGACATTGGCAGCAAGGGCTGGGGAGGGAGCACAGCAAGGGAGTCAGAGACATAACCCCACTGAAGAAGATGAAACAAGCACCCTGCCACCATCTCGAAAACTGGGCAGGAAGTCCTCTGGTTTGCTTAATCCAGAGCAGCAGAACCAAACTCTGTGACTGGCGGATGAGCTACTCAGGGGATGATCATGACCCAGAGGGGATATCCCGAAAGCACAAACTTCAAATGGAAAGGAAGAGTGATGAGTCTCAGGTGAACCCACTCCTTCCCTGATTCGGCCATGGAACAAAGGGTGTGACCAGGAGAGGATGAGGAAGTTCCCTGAGGAGATCAGCAGCGAGTTCAGGTCTGACCCAACCCCTTCCTCCCCAGCAATCCTCTGATCATCAGACCCACATTGCAGGGCATGACTGAGAGGGATGAGCCCAGGCGGGCAGATACTGGATGTCAGCTGTGATGGGCATATTCTAGTCCAGAATAGGCCTGACTGGGGTGCCTCCTGCCAGTACCTGGGAAGAGACAATCCCACACATCCCCACCAGAGGGGATCCCCGGATCATACAACAGTGAGAGAGAAGGACTAAAGCCTCACCCACCCCCAGTGCCCTCTCCTCCTTCTCTGGGCTGTGCACTGTGTAGATTGTGAATGAGGCTGCAGCCCTGCGGGAGACAGCAGAGAGGATTGCCGGTGAGAAGCTGAGAAGACCAATTGCAAAAGTTGCCTCAAGAGGGCACTTAGTGCCCGGGCGTTCTTTTCTTTAATTTTTTTTTTTCTTTTTTCTTTGTGCGTGAATGTGTATATGAAGTTTTGATTTGCATCCCTCCTCTCTTTTTTTCTCTTTTTCTTTCTTCTTTTGATTTCTTCTCTCGTTTTTTGTTTTTTATTTATGTGTGTACTTGATTGATTGAGTGTTCATCTTTCAGTTTCTTTTTATTTCCTTCTCTTTTTTTAGTTTAATGTGTGTGTGAATTGATGTGTGAGGGTTTGATTTGAATCCCTCCATTTTTGTTTTCTTTGTTTGTTTTGTGTTGAGCGTGTGTGTGTGTGTGTGTGTGTGTGTGTGTGTTCAGTTATCCCGTTTTTTGTTTTTGGGGGAAGTTTTTATTTTGTTTTCCTGTTTGTTTTGTGTGTGTGTGTTATTGTTTTTTCCTTTGTTTTTTTCTTTTGTTTTTCTTTTTTTAAGTTTAATTTATTATTCTTTGTCCTTACTATTTTATTCTACCTTT
>CAUYQG010147532.1:0-20025 GCA_963574415.1 Tarsius wallacei | reverse complement strand
TAAAATATGCAAAAAAATTGTGGCAATAATTAGACTGTGAAAAGAACACCGTTTATTATATGAGAACTAAACAAAAAGGTAAAACATTGTCTTTTTCTATCTCTTCTGGGGACATGTGTCACTCAAATTCTCTACTACTCTCTGTATGTTGTGAATAAGCACCAAAGCTTGTGAATATAGATTTTGGTATCACAAATACATTTTAGCCAGTAGGCAAATTTGCAAATACAGAATCTGTGAATAATGAGAACTAACTATATCTACTCATTAAAAAAACTGCACTGTATTGTGTAAGATAAGTAAATTTGTGGTTTTCTTATGTGGTAGAGTTTTCATTCTCCAGACTGAATGCCAAACCCCACAGATTTACCTGCCAGAAATGATTAATTTAGTTAGGATTAGGTGACAGAACACCTACAAATTTATAGCAGAGATTTTAAGGTGAGAAAGTAATGGAAATGCTATGATATCAATCAACCAACAGCCGTGTCTTACTACACAGGTACAACTGTACACAGAAGACACTAGATAGTCTGGTCAAAATTTAAGTCTGAGAAAAGCTGAAAATTTGCTGTGCCTCTGAATGTAACCCTAAACCTAGACATGAATCAGACAGCAGACAAGGAGAATGTTATTGCCTTTAGGTTTTTGAACATAATCTTTACCCAAATCTTTTCTTCAATAATTAAAAATAAGACCAACTTTAGGAAGCCAGGAACACAAGAAGGATTACTACAAATAAATTCACACATGGACACATTATACTAAAACTGCTGAAGGCAAAATAAAGAGAAACTCGAGAAAGCAACAAGAGAAAAATGGTAAATCAGAAGGATGCCATGATACAATTAACTGCTATCTTCTCATAAAAAATATTGATATCAAAATACATAGAATGACATCGAAATTACTGACAATAAAATTCAGCCAATAATTCCATATTTAGCAAATTATCTTTCACATCAAGACAAAATAAAGACATGTTCACATAAACAAAAGCCAAAATAATCTATTATTGCTAACAGACCTGTGCTGTAAGAAATGCAAAAGAAAAATGATGCCAGATATACAGGGAGTAATGTAGAGCAATGTAAATAGTAAATGTGGATAAATATAAAAGGAAAAATCTATTTGTTAAATTAGATATATGTGGTATATGTATTTTTCTCTTAATTTATATAGAAAGCATATAATTTCCTAAAGGCACAATTATAATCCTGTAATGAAGTTCCTACATGTATAGGTGTAATGTGCATGATGGCAACAGTAAAAATAGGGGAGAAAATGGAGCTAGACAGGTGAAAATGAATTAAAATAAAGTCAGTATTTACTAGAAGAAAATTGTGTTAAGTAAAATATGCATATTAAGATTCTCAGAGCAACTACTAAAATAAAATACAAAAAACAGTTCAAAATACAACAGAGCTGGGAGAAAATATTTGCAAAAGATACATATTATAAAAAGTTTCTATCCAAAAGATACAAAGAATTCTTAAAATTCAACTATAAAAAAAATTAAAAGCTAGACAAAGAAACTGAACAGATGCTTCATCAAAATAGGAACAAAGATGGCAAATAAGCATAAGATAAGATTATCTGCATTATATGGCATAAATGAAATGCAAATTGAAAAAACAATGAAATGCCACTACATATCTGTTAGAATATCCAAAATCCAGAACACTAACAACACCAAATACTGTTGAGGATATGGAAAAACAGGAGCTCTCATTCATTTCTGATGGGAGTGAAAACAGTATAGCAGCTTTGAAAGACAGTTTGGCAGTTTCTTTAAGACACAAAACAAAACAAACAAACAAACAAAATATTTTTACCACAGAATCCAACAGTTGTTCTTCTTGTTATTTTCCCAAAGGAATTGAAAAATGCAAAAACAAAAACCAACTTAGGGATGTTTATAGCAGTTTTATTTATAGTTGCCCAAGCCTAGAAGAAACCAAAATGTCCTTATTAGACAAGGAAAAGCATTAAATGAACATTACAAGGAAAAATAAACCAGTCAGAAAATTCATATTCCACATAATTCTAAGTATATGACAAAAAAGGGGGGCAAAACAATGAAGATAGTAAAAAGGTTAGAGGCTTCTAGGGATTATGGGGGAAAGAAGAATACATAGAACACAGAGAATTATTAGGACAGTGAAACTACTTTGTATGATACCATAATGGCAGATGTAGGTCATTATACATTTATCAAGATCTATAGAATATATGACACCAAGAGTGGTCCTGCCAGTTAAATCAGAAAGAGAATAAACACAAAAATAAATAAATACAATACAATACAATACCAAGTTCAGAAAAGAGCAAGTATATAAATCTTCACTGACTGAAGAAACAATTGTGTATATAGAAAATACTAAGCAATCTATAAAAACCATTAGAACTAAGTGACTGTTGACAATTTGAAGAATTCAAGATCAATATATTTATAAACTATATAAGTGATATAGAGTTATAAACAATATATTGTTATATATAGTACAACATATTAGTAATAAAATGTGAAAAAATACAAGTTCATTTACAATAAGATAAATATATGATAAATTTTTAAATAATTTAAGAATAAACACTAAGGCATATACATGTAAACCTTTAAAAAATGTTATACATATTAAGGAAGCTTTTGCTAAATAGAGTTATTCTATGTTTATGGATATACTACGTTATGTTCAGTAGTCAATAAAAACTTAGCTATGTGAATAAACAAACAAGCAAAAGTATGACCCAATGTCAAGAAAAAAATAAAGAAAAAGGAGGCCCTGAGAAATATGGATGACAAAATTAGTAAACAAAGATTTTATTGAAGGAATTATAAATATGACCTAAAACAAAATATGGTCATAAAAGTATAAGAATAAGTCATCCCTATAATAAAAATGAAACCTATTAAAAACAAATGAGAACTTTATGAGATCAAGCTCTTAGGCATTTTATTAGATCTATTTGATATAACGGATATATTTTAATTAATAAAATAATTAATTCTATTATTTCAATGAGATCAGGAATATGATGGGGGAAATAGAGAAAGGTATGAAATCTTTGAATAGGTGTATAGCACTGACTTGGCTCAAGAAAATATTCCTGATGGATGTAGTATCTAAGCTGAGGTCTCAGATAAGTAGTAGCTAGGCAAAGAAGATGAGAAGTATATCTCAACAGACAGAATGGCATGGGCAATGAGTCAGAGTCAATGAATTTTGATAAAAAAAGATGAATGTTGATCAGTCTGACTAGAGTGTTTGGTATAAATAAAAATTAGTACTAAATAGTGTGTATGAATTTTGAAGTATTGTATATATTTTAAAATTTGTTTTATAATCCATTACTTGTTTTATTAGATCTTTTTTCAGCATAAGGTAACCAAGATAAAAATAAGTTTAGAAATTTTTCCATGTTCACAAAGTAAGAATGAAATGGACCCAAGATTTGAACACAGGCTTATTTTAGAGTCTGGGCATTTAACTAACATGCTCTGCCATCCCATGGTAAACTGTATTAAACAGTTTAGATTTAATTTAAATACACATGAAAGACATTGAAAAGTTTTAAGCAAAGAGCAACATGATCAAATTTGCATTCATGAAGGATACTACTGACTACAGAGTAGAGAAAGAATTGAATGGAGCTGGATTAAAAAAATTTGACATTAAATTTATAAATACATTACTAGTCATCTTTGCATTACATAAATAACACAATTATACATAACATTTATTTTATTTGTTTAATTGATTATTTTATTGTTAGAAGACTATTTTAATTATTCAACAATATTTTGTTTTTGTGGTATAGATACTTAAAAATGATCAACTATTCAACATTTACGAATAAATTTCCTCTATAAGCAAGGTGTGACAGTGTATTGTATTTCAAATGTGTAGTCAGTAAGAACTGGAATTGAATTTAAGATTTGTAATTTATTAATTGTATAGCTTAAGCAAGTTGTATGATACCTATAAAAAAATAGAGGTACCACAGAGATGAAACGAGATAGCATATATAAATAGTCCTCATATAGTGCTAAAAATGGTATTTGTTTTTAGAGTATAATAGTTATTATAAGTAACCGGGCCATCTTTGATTGTTTTAAGATTTGTTTTTCTTGTTTGTGATAGTTTTTTGTTTTGTTTTGTTTTGTTTTTTGAGTTGGAGTCTCACTCTGTGGCCCAGACTGGAATGCAGTGGCCGCTCCCGGCCACCGCAGCCTCCACCTGCTGGGCTCCGGCGATCCTTCCGCCTCAGCCTTCCAAGGAGCTGGAACTACAGACGCGCGCTACCATGCCCAGCTACTTTTTTTGATTTATTGTAGAGATGAGGTCTTATCAAGTTTCCCAGGCGGGTCTCGAACCAGAGGGCTCAGGCAATCCACTCACCTCAGCCTCCCAAAGCGCGGGATTACAGGCTGAGCCATGGAGCCCGGCTGATAGTTTTTTTTTTTTTTTTTTAGCAACACGCTCTAACCAACTGAGCTAACTGGCCAGCTGATCGATAGGTTTTTTTTTTTTTTTAATCTGATGAAACCATGTGTAATAAATTGTAAATACACACATTTAGCTATTTTTAATTTGTCTTATAATTTTTCAGATACTTTATGTGGGTGCATAGTCAAAGATATACTATTTTTCTGGCTACTTTTTAAAAAATTGAATTACAACATGTATATTAGTCTATGAACTCTTTAATTGCTTTCTGTAACCCAATAGTATGACTTAGAGTTTTTTTTTCAACATATATTTTTACAAGGCTTGTAGTTTTCCAAAGGATATTATTTTTCTATAATTTAACTCTTTATTGATTGAGCTTTAGATCATTTACCACTGATTAAATTATAAGCAATATTGCTATGAACATACTTGTATGCAATTTTTTAAATTATAAATATGTGGGGTACAATTCAGGGTTAGGTATATAAACGTTGATTATGCAGGTATCCTTGCTGCTGAGAGATGCCCCTCCTCCCCTAGCAGTTTCCCTCAACTGCAAATCCCACCCCCTTTCCCCTGACAGTTTCCCACTACTGCTGGGCCCTTTCTTATACTATTATAATAGTTCAAGGTCCGCTTATGAGTGAGAACATACAGTACTCTGTTCTATGTTTCTGTGATAGATCACTGAGTATGTTGACTCTGAATCCATCCAAGTTGCTGTGAAGTTCATATGTTTGTCCTTCTTTATGGCTGCACAATATTCCATTGTATATATGTACCACATTTTTAAAATCCAATCCAGCTTCGATGGGCAAAAGAAATAGATAAAGTTGTGTTTCTATGGAATAGATTTCTTATGCTAAATTTTTGCATCAACGGAAATATTCATTTTAAATTTATCACAGATGTTTAGATCTGCTCCTGCAATGCCTATGTGAATTTACTTGGCACCAGGGGTATATACAAATGCTCTTATCCTTATACCTCATTTGATAATAGATATGAGTTTTTTTTTAATTGCTGTACTTTTGCACAAAATTGTATCATTGTTTTGTTTTTCGTTTCTCTGCCTATTATTTAATAAAAGCTACACAAAATGTGTCTTTTTGGAAAGTTACATTAGATGTTTGAATTTTATAAATAACTCTTCATTTTACTCTTTTGTCTTATGGCAAAGTTACACAAGATGTTTGAATTTTTATAAATAACAATTCATTTCACTCTTTTGAGTGCCCTTTAGTTTAACTTTAGAGGTCTTTACATATTTTGAATAAAAATTATTTTATGTGTTTCATATAGACTTTCATTGCTTGCTAACTTTGTTTATATGAATTTTTTATACAGAAATTTAAAAATATAGACAATTAAATCTAAAAATATTTACTTCGGAATATTGAGACTTATGTTGGACATCTTGCACTCCAAAATTACTTTAAAACTATATTTATTCTTATATTTTTATAGTTTGGTTATATATATATTCATGACCCTTTAGTCATCGTGGAATGTATTTTCACATACATATGAATGTGTGATGTGTAAATTTATTTATTTTATTTTATAAATGAATAGCCAATTAGAGGTTAGCAAATATAAAAATCCAACTTACAAAAAATAATGCATCAAAAGTGATTTAAAATTATCTTATTGCTCCTGCAAGTTAAAGTTACTCAAATTAATTTCTCTAACTTTTCTATTGTTCAACATAGCAGAATACTATTTTCATGTAGTTGCTTCTTTGAATAACTTATTGATGGGCAAAATAAAATTTGTCCTTATTTATGCAAAATGACATGTTTTTGAGACCTTTTTGAGTCTCCATAAAAATCTCTTTTTGCCTACTAGTTATACTTCAAATTCTTCTGTGTGCAATCTTGCCAAAACATTCATTCTTCCAGAATTAATGCAGATCGATAAGTAGGATTTGGTCCTCAATATCTATATTGTCCATATGCCATATTCTACATAATTTATGTAGATGTTGACCTAATGTCAGTTGCATATTCTGATAAAGTTTGGGTTGTTTGTACTTTCAATGTGCTTGCTCTTTCTCTCTCTCTCTTCACACACACACACACACACAAACACACACGCACACACGCATACACACACATGGTTTGAATCTTTGTATTGATTATTTATTTTAGTTATATTATGGATAGAGGAACTCTTTGAATCTTGCTGAGTAACTGATGATGTTAAGGAGATACATCACTCTAATGTAAACAGATTAAAATAAAGAACCACGGCTTATTGCTAATGCAAACAGCACAGCACATTCACTTATGCCCTAAATAGGTTTTCCCTCTTCTCTTACACCCATGTCTAGAGGATTACTGAAGCTGTGTTTCAAACAGTTACTCAAATTTTGCACAGCCTTCCAACAACATGTTATGGTTACCAAAGACAAGAGGCAATAATAGATTAATTCAGCAGGGCTGAATATGCCATTAATAGCTATGCAATAGGCTTATCTGGGCTGACAAAGTGGCCCCCTTTCATGTCTGTTCAATTAGAGATAATAGTTGAAGGCATTAATCACACATATTTTCAACAAAACTTTTCTCAGTTAAAGACACCCTGCAAATGATGTGGTCCAATGCACATCCGCCTATTAGGGTTGCTATGACTATGGTGAGTCTGATCTGAAAGACAGGATACAATCAGGCCTGAGACAATGAGTGGATTTTCATATTTAATAGCCTTAGTTTTCAGCTTGGCACAGCAAACTGAATAGCAGTGACCCAAAGATGACCTTCTATTTTTCTTCTTTGATTTGTCCCCAGGAATGGACAAGGCATTGGGATCTTGGGAGTAATCAGAAAACAAGCATGCCCCCTCTATAAATGAAAACACCAAAGAGAAGTCTACACGAGAAAACTTTTGTTTCATTGCTAATATGGGAAAAATCTTCATTTTATTAAATATTCTTGAGTTAAAGGTATTTCTAGGAATGCAGTGGGGATGAAAAGCACAACAACCAGAAGTCATGGGACCAGGGACTTGTTCTACCACAAAACGTACTTAATCATATAATTTTACATCTCAGATTTTCAGTTTGTGCATCAACAGAAACATTGAACAAGATTATCTAAGGCAAATCGAGATATAAACTCAAATTTATTTCATTTTATCTTATAAAATAAATATAGGGTAAAAATAGGAATTAATGAGCCACATGGATCTCTTATCAGAAGCAGGAATAAGATGGTATACAAAATGACACATGCTGGGAGGCATGTTGTTACAATGCATGATATTATTTTCAACTTTAAAAAGTTACCAGAAATGTTCCCCTAAGTTTACTAGAAGCTTTTTCTCAAAAAAATCAGAATCAGAGGTCCATACATTGCTATAATTAGCAAAGACAAATATGATTACAGTACTATCATTTACTAAACATCAGCATTAGTTGCAACTAAATAATGTGTGAAGTACAAAGGAAACTGGTAGCAAACAGTCTTTGTTTCTAAAATGCATATGTGTGTGCTAAAAATAATTACATGTTTTGAAATTATTTTAATTTAGTATATAGCTATATATATCATGTAATCTATATAGAGATATATAATTCAAAAGGCCATATAAGACTGTTAATTCATAAAACAGTTCACTAAGGGTACAGGGTTACCTAAAATTATTATGGGGAGTTAATTAGAAGATGGTGTAAAATAAAGCAATCATGATTATAAAAATACATGCACAAGCTAAGAATTTGCCTTCTCATTCAGATAAATCCCTTTCGTTTCAGGTGTTTAATTTATATCAGTCCCTCTGTTTAGCACTTTCTCATAACCCTGCATGAAATCATTTTCCTTTGAAATTTTTTTTTCTTTGTGGCCTCACTTCCTTTGGACTTCAATTATGACATGTATATTATTGGGCCTTCTATTGTTGTTGTTTTGGGGCATAGCTTTACCAGTAGTTGAAACAGTTTGCAATTTTTCACCATTTCTCCAGTTCTATCATGTTTTTACCTAATTTATGAAGTCTAAGGCAATTTGTGTATTTATTTAATTGAGAAATAAATGAATAAATACAACCCTACTTTAGAAATGGTTTATGGGAGTGAATAGTGGATGAATTTGGAGTCTGTGACTAAGTGGATGTTGTCTGAAGAAAACACAAAATGGAAACATAAGAGGATAAGTATTTACTGGCAGAATATATTGCAAAGAGCTATAATACTTACATTTTCATTTCAAGAGAATTGAACATCATTATATGCTTCTGAGATGTGATAAGCTTGGGACTAACTGAATTCCCAGAGGGAACAAAGAGAGCCATTACATTAAGCAGTCAATGTTATAAATAATTGTGTGTGGAAGTCCAAGAGTGTTGAAATAGGCTACAGGTATATAATTGGTAAGCTGAACAATTTATCTTTAAATTTTAAATGAGAAACTTTTGTTCTAAAAAGTCTAAATGTCTATGTTAGCATTTACCCAGGCTTATTCGTTTATAGAGTACCTTTTGCTAGATAGACATAAAGTGATAAAGATAGATTGAGAGATATAGACAGAAAGAAAGTTAGACAGAAAAATAGACAGCAAAAAAAAATCCTACTAAAAAATTATTCTTCACTGACTTGCTATAGGAATTTGTTAGCTATTTAATATCGCCTTGCAATCATCTTAAATTTATTTATAACTTCAAATATTTAGGGAAATATTATCTTTGATCACTTCCTTGATCTATTTGATCTGCTTTGGCTTACAAATACTGTTTTTGCATTTCAGGACTCATTTATACCTTCTTTCATACTACTATCAAAACGATGAGGATATATTTCAGTGTGAAAAAATATATATGCACACACATGTATATATAGTGTATACATATAAGTCAACTTATATATACACATACAAACATATGCATATATATACATATTTGCACATATAAGTAGATTTGAACAAGCTAATATTGTAATGTGATTATTTAAAATTTAATAGATGTCATTTAGAATTTTTTATATGAGAATAATTTCAAGCATACAGAAAAGTTTGAAGTATAATAATAGTGTATAGCAGATAAGAGTACTAGTGTATTTGGATTCTTTAGAGAAACAATCAATGTGGATGTGTATATATGCAGATAGAGACAGAGCTGAAAGAAAGAGACAGAGGAGAGAGACAGGGAGAGCGGAACTGGCTCACATAACTGTAGAGGCTGGTAAGTCAGAAATCCATAGAAGAGGTCAGCAGACTGAAAATTTAAACAGAGTTCCTCTGTGGCCTTCTTGAGTCAAAATTTCTACAACTTCAGGAAATCTTTTGGTCTTCGCTCTTAAAAGCTTTAATTGATTGGCTAAAACTCACCCACATTATGAAAGGTAGTCTGCTTTACTGACTGAAATGTTAATCACAATAACAACAGGCCTTCACAGCAACATCTGAACACTAGTCTTTCACTACACAACTAGACACCATGTCCTAACCAAGTTGACAAAGTTAACCACAAAAACATTTTATACAACTCATGATTAATATTTTTCCTGTTTGTTCAATATCTATCTGTAATAGTTTTTTGAACCATTTGAGATTAAGTTGCATTTATCATATTCTTTTATCTGTCAAATATTTCAAAGTATATACCTAAGAATACAAATACTCTCTAGCACAACCATATTAATTTCAGTCATCTTAATATAAGGTTATACTTTGTATACAAGACCATTCATGTTCCAGTTGATACAATACCTTGCTTATAGCATATTTTTCCACATCAGTGTTCTTGGTTCAATCCAAATTAAGTGTTGCATTTAGTTATCATGTCTTTTTAGCCTCCTTTGATTTGGACTACTTTCACAGTTTTACATTATTTTTTATATCACTAACACTTTTAAAATAATACAATTCCCACACCATCTTTATTTATTTATTTATTTTCCTAGAACTTTTCTCATTTTGATTTTGTCTGGTTATATTTCAGTTGTGAATTTCTGAAAGGGATACTAAATATATGATATCCTGTCCTCTTCAGGGCAACACATCTGGACACACACCATGTCCATCTGCCACTTATTTGATAATGTTAATTTTAACCATGAAAAATGTTGTCTCTATAGTTACAGTTTGTTCTCTGACAAACAAGAAATAAGACTTTTCTGAGCCTACTTCTCATCAAATTCCTTTCTTTATTTAGAAGTCATTTATTCTTGCCTGAATCATTTTTCCATCTCTTGAACTCCCTCTATTAATTGACCCTAAGAACATCTACAGTAAGCAAAAGTCCTTGATTCTCCCTATTTCCTTGTTTGTTTAAGGTTAGTATGGAGTTGTGGGTTTCTACTTTTCACTCTTCTATGCTTTGTTACTGTCTTTCATTAATTTGTCCTACTTTTGTTCCTTTGAACTCCTTCAGGTGGGAACCTATGGACTTGTGACTGACTCCATCGTCTTAGAGAGTACTGCCTCACTCTGTCACAAGATGTCCCAAGATCGCCTTGTATCTACACTGTTGCACTTTAGAATCAGCCATTTCAACAAAGAGCTCTGGTTTCTTTTAGAGAAAAGTGATAAATTATTAGGAACTAAGATCTGGATTCTAGTTGTGCTCATTGGTAGTGGTTTGTCTTTGTTTCTAAGTTTGCTTTGTGAACAGTAAATGAAAACTTATGCTTATGCTTATGCACATATATATTCACACACATGCCTATGCATATACATATTTTAGAAACTATGAGGTCAAACTGGTGCTCTTGATTCTAACGCTTCTCCTCAGAGATTTTTTCTTGTTTCTCCTCCTATTTTTTTGTGATTACATATTCTGTAGTGAGAACTATGACACTCCAAACATGATATTTACTCATTTTCTCAGTCTACAACACAAGTAAATTTATTTTTAAATTGTTTCAACTATACTGCTACAAATTGTAAATTCACTAAAAAGATTTCAGAATGTGCTTGCATTTCTCTTCCTCTAATTGACCCTATTCAGAACTGAGGGCATGGTGATCAAATTCAGTGTTTTTGAGTTGCCTATTTTTTTTTCAATGTAGTTATGTCAGTGATTTGAAATTCGTTCAGGTTTATTTGTTTCAATGTGATATCTGTTTTAAGTTTTATTATTTTCATCCCATTATTATTACTTTAATCTATAGTGAAATATGTTGAATATTAACACACTCTAAAAGTAAAAAATATACATGAAAATATTGTTATGAAAATATATAGTGCTTCTCTGATATAACAATTCAGTCCCTTTACCTAATACCCATGGTATATAACTAACTTTCTTCCTGTGCTTCTTTTTGAGAAACTAAACAGATATGTATGTTTTCTTACTTTCCTTCTTTCCTATATAGGGTAGCATTTTTCCCATGCATTTTTGTCCTTATGTATTTTCACTGAATAAAATCTTTTGAAGTCACCCCATATCAGCTCATAACTACTTTATTCTTTTACAGCTGACTAGTGCTACATTATGTGTATGTATATAAAGTGAATAAATTAATCAATTTATCTTATTGGAAATGTAGATCATTTCTCATATTTTAAACTTAAACAGTGTTCATTCAAATGCAAAAAGTAATCCATCTGCACATATACTATTTTGTGTTTGTACTATATCTTTAGAGTAAGTTTTTAGAAATTGCATTTCTGAGTCAAAGGATAATGCCTAAGTAAGTTAGTTTTATATATATACAAAATTCTCTCAGTAGGAACTACATCATGTTGCATTTTTATAAGTGTCTTACCAAAACAGCAACCCAAACTCTATTGAGTACAGTTTATGATTTACTTCATATAATCTGTTACCTCAATATACTTTCATTTTGGAAAATAATAAACAAATATGAACCTCAGTTAAGCCCCGCTAAAAGCAGAACATAACTTTCTAAAGTCCTGGGAGGCAAAGAGTAGATTGCAGACTTTCCTTACCCCTGGAGGAAGAACTACATCATACTATCAGGCTTTCTATTGAAAATAAAGGATGAGTATGAGTATAGAAAAAGTAAATTAAGTCTTACCAGAGTAATATTCCAGCTTCTATTAGGCATGGAACTTTATTGAATTAAGGCAATATACTGCCGCTACATTTTCTACACTCTGGAATGCAATGCTATTAACAGAACATATACAACTACCTATTTGACAAAGGCCTGACATCCAGGATCTACAAGGAACTCAAACATGCCTAAAAGAATAAAAAACACATAGCTGCCTTAAAAAGCAGGCAAAAGACATGAATAGACACTTCTCAAAAGAAGACATTTGGCAGCCAACAGACACATGAAAAAATGCTCAGCCTCAGTAATCATCAAAGAAATGCAAATCTAAACTACATTGAGATACCAGCTAATGCCAAAAAGAATGGTCATCATTAATAAAACAAAAAACAACAGATGCTAGCGAGGATGTAGAGAAAAGGGAATGCTTCTACAGTGTTGGTGGAAATGTAAACTAGTTCAACATCTATGGAAAACAGTGTGTTCTAAAAGAACTAGAAATTGATCTTCCATATGACCCAGCAATCCCCCTACTGGGAATATACCCAGAGGAACTTAAATCACTATACAAAAAAAAGATATCTGCACATGCATGTTTATTGCAGCACTATTTACAACAATAAAAGCATGGAACCAACTGTGCTGTCCATAGAAACTGGACTGATAAAAAAATGTAGAACATATACATGATGGAATATTGGGCAGCCATGGAAAAGAACAAAATTATAGACTTTGCAGGAACTTGGATGGATTTAGAGTCCATACTACTCAGAGATGTATCACTATTATATCTGATACAACTGGAACAAAGAACTGAGTACCACATGTTCTCACTCATAAACGGACCCTGAACATTTACCCTAATACAATATGAAAGGGATTGGCAGTAGCCAGAAACCTCCCGGGGAGGAGGGGGCACATGACATCAAAGGGTACCTGATGTCAAACGAGGAGAAGTGGGGACCAAAGAGAGGCCCAGATTCCTGTATGATGACTACTTGCATACCTAATCCTGAATTGTATCCCACATTTTTAAAATAAAATGATTAAAAAATAAAATAAAAAATATACAATGTGTCAGACAATTCATAAAACCATTGAATGGCAAGATAGAACAAAATAAGTGAGAATATTTAACACTGGATAATAGGCCCAAATATTTGTATAAGCTAACATAGAACACAATGAAAAAATAAATTAAGAGATAGAGAATTTCATCATATTATTAGAAGCTGTAAAACAATGAGATTCTGAGAAACACTCTCGGGTCTCCTCCCACTGTGGAAGCTTTTCTGTCCTCTCAATAAATCCTGCTTTAAAAAAACAAAAACAAAGCAAAACAAAACAAAATGACATTCGACAATTTAAAAAAATAAAATACTTGATGTTAACAATTACTGCATGGGTTTAACTGCAGATTTGCTACTGTAGAATAAGGGGTTAGTAACCTGGAAAATAGGTCAATAGAATATACTCACAGAATATATCCATACTGAAGCGCACAGGAAAAAATAACAAGCATGCAAAACAGCACTAATAGATGGGATACTATGAAATGGTTTAACATAATTGCAATTGAAATGCTAGGAGGACAATAGCATCGGAAGTAGAGATAACATAGAGTGAAAAGTTTTAAAACACCAGTTAAAAATCTCAGGTCATATATCCAAGAATCTCTGCATTCCTCAAACAAAATAAATATCAAGAAAACTATACCTAGAAAAGCATGTATCAAAGACAAATTACAAAATCTTAAAAGCAGACAGGAAAAATTTTATATCATCTTCAAACGGGTAATGTTAATTCAGCAAAAATTATTTCAACAGAAATTAGGGAAACCCGAGGACAATGAACTGGCATTTTCTAAATGATAAAAGGAAATAAATACTTATCTAGGATTCTGTACCCAAGCAAATATTCTTCAAAATGAAGATAAAATAATAAAGCGTTTGCGATAAAACTCTAACAGCTTCTGTCATAAGTCATCCTGAAATTAAAGAAATCAAAGAGGAGTTAAGATGGAAGGAAAATCACCCCAAACAGAAACTCTGAAGTTCAGGAAAGAATGAGAGAGAGAAAAAAGAAAATATAAGTGAATAATGATGAAATAAATAAAAGTACAAATAATAGTAGTATTTTTGTGGCTTTAAAACTTTTTGGAACAATCACTCAGAATATAGGAAAAAGTAAATGAAGTAAATTTCTAAGTTTTTAGCAGTATTAGTAAAATTAATAATTTTTATTAGACTAAAATGTTTAAAGGACTTTTAAATGTTAAGTGTTTTAACCTCTTAAAACTAATAAACTAATAGTAAAACAATGTATACATAGCAAGTAAAAAAGAAAATGATTTTATAAAGCATTTTAAAAATCTAAGGATGCCTGCATAATCAACGTTTGTATACCTTACCCCGAATTGTACCCCACATCTGTATAATGAAAAAAATAAAATAAAAAATAAATTAAAAAAATCTAAAGGTAGCCCAGACAAGAAATAAATAAGAATATAAAATAAGTGGATATAAGAAAACAAACCAATAATAATATGGGGAATCTAAAATAAACCATATGCATGTATGCCTTTCATAAATTAAATAAATAATGAAATTATAAAACATAAAATTATTGGATATGAAAAATAATATAAGAATCAATGAGCTACAATATTAATTTTAAAAAGATAATTCATAGTAACATAAGAATGTCATAGGAAGCCTAGTTTTCTCTTTTTTTTTCTTTGATTGAATAGATCTAAGTGGATGCTATTTTTATAAATCTCTGTAAATTTTGGGGGATTACAAAATACAAACAGACTCCAAAATACTACCTAGATCATGTATGTCTATATTTATGTTTGTATCTGTATTTATTTCCAAGTTAATTAGTTACTGTAATAAATCAGAAATTATAAACTCATTCCAATTTAAACTCTTCTAAAAGAATTATGGGCTACTTATATACAACATCAACACTTTGTCATTAAGAAGGCAATATAGTAAAATTTTGTTTTCTTTTTCTTTCTTTCTTTCTTTTTAAAGAATTGTGAAATACATGTGAGGGTTTCATCCCTCCCTCCCTCCCTCCTTTAGCAGTGTGCAGTGATTGTTGTTCCCATCTTTGTGCTTGTGTTTCCAGTGATCAGGGCCTGCTTATGAGTGATGACATGCATAATTCAATTTTTGTTTCTGTGGTAGTTTACTTAGGATGACCGATAGCTGCATCCATGTTGCTTCAAACGACATCATTTTGTTCTTCTTAATGGCTGTGTAGTATTCCATCATGTATATTTACAGCATTTTCTTTATCCATTCCACTATTGGTGGGCATCTGGGTAGGTTCCGTGTTTTTGCTATTGTAAACAGTGCTGCAATGAACATATGTGTGCAGAGTATTTTTTTTTTTTTTTTGTAGAGTAAATTATGTTTCTCTGGGAATATTCCTAAAAGTGGAATTTCTGGATCATATGGTGGCTCGATTTTTAGTTCTTTGAGAAAATGCCACGTTGCTTTCCACAAAGGTTGAACTAGCTTACATTCACACAAATAATGTAGAAGCATTTCCATTTCTCTGCAGGCTTGCCAACACCTGTTGTTATTTGACTTTTTAATGATAGTCATCTTGATTGGTGTGACGAGGTATCACATTGCAGTTTTGATTTACATTTCACTGATAATTAGTGAGATTGAGCATTTTTTCATATATTTATCAGCTGCTTGAATGTCTTTCTATGAGAAGTATCTGTTCATATCATTTGTTCACTTTTTAATTGGATTGATTTTTGCTTTTTAATTCATTTGAACTCCTTGGAGATCCTAGACGTCAGACCTTTGTCAGATGCAAAGCTGACAAATATTTTCTTTTCCATTCTCTTTCTTCTCTTGATGATTTATTTTATGGTGTAAAATCCTTTTAGTTTGAGAGCATCCCGCCTGTCAGTTTTTGATTTTGCTGCATGTGCTTTTGAGTATTTGATCACAAATTTCTTGCCTATTCCAATGTCTAGGAGAGTGTTCCCTAGGACAAAAGATATTGTTTTCTAAAGTTGTGTTCTCAAGGCTTTAAAGCATTTGAAAACTGTAGTCTTTCTGTTGAAAATTTATCTGAATGTCATCTAAAATACTGAGATTATTCTAGATTAAAGCTTCTCAGTCAGAATGCTATTAGCATTTCAAGTTGGATAATTCTTTAGTGGGGGGGCCTCTCCTGAGCATTGTAGGACATTTAGCAGGATCTATGGCCTCCACCCACTAAATGTTAATAACATTCTTTCAGTCATAAAAGGCAAAATATGACTCCAGACATTGTCAACATTTCCCTTGAGGGAGAAATTACCTTCAGTTAAAATCAACTGCTCAGAATGATTTAAAATTATTTACTACAATTCTGAGGATAACTATGATGTTTACTTCCAGTATTGACTGACTTAATTCATTTGTGCTAATTCCTCAGACACATTAGATATCTTTATTAAAATACTATATAAATTATAAAACCTGCATGAATAATCTACTTACACATATGACTTGTTTTGTGAAGGTGTTCCTCTGATGTGGAAAGAGCAGTAGTATCAAATTCTTAAACTATATGTAGAAGCATTATGAATTTTAAAAGAGGAAGAGTTGAAAGATATTTATGCAGAAATTCTTGGAACTTTTCTATTTTGTGCAAAGATCAATTATGACAGACTAATACAAAATTTGACCTTTATTTGGAAGAAATCTGTCACAGGCTGTCATTGATTACATGAGAAATTATAAACATTCTGTACTAACCAGGAACATTATCAGCATTTACAGTGACTGCACATCTGTCTAGTGAGATTCCACTCTATACTTAATATTACTCTGATGTCTGAGTTGGAAACAAACTTTCTCTTTCCCCTAAAGTAAGAACAAAGGGTTTGAATTATAAAACTAGATTTCCTGATTCATACCATCTTTTTATTTTTTCACGGGTAACTTTATTCAAACATAATTTAGTTTGACACTATGGATATATCTTATGAATACATATTTTCATATATTAATTTTCAAGTGAATATTGACTGATTATTAGTGGGCAAGTATCGTGATAGATTGATTTAAATGGAATAAAATTTAAATATCTGACATTTAATGAAAGACATAGGTAAATAAATAAATTGTCACATCTAACAAAATACTAAAAGAGTAATCCAAGTATTTTTTCAGTGCTAATTTATCTAGTGTTGCTGTTTGTTTGTTTGTTTGTTTGTTTGAGTTGGAGTCTCATTCTGTTGCCCAGGCTGGAGGGCAGTGGCATGCTCACAGTCACTGCAGCCTCAACCTGCTGGACTCAGGTGATCCTCCACCTTAGTCTTCCAAGTAGCTGGAAATACAGGCTTGTGTCACCACGCCCAGCTATTTTTTTATTTATTATAGAGATGTGGTCTTGTCAAGTAGCCCAGATTGGTCTTGAACCCCTGAGCTCAGGCAATCCTCTCGCTTCTGCCTCCCAAAGTGCTGGGATTAGAGCTGTGAGCCACCACACCTTGCTAGCTAGTGTTTTAATTGATTTGTTTTTTGAGCTATGATGAGCATCACAAATATAAAAATGTTTGAATGATTGGTGGGATATATTAGACTCTCCAAACTGAGCATGTATATGCCTGGGAGTAAATGAAAATATTTTTAGGCAGCATAAGGGATATTCAGAAAAAGATAAATTTAAAAAATAAGCAGGTCTTAAGTGAACAGTAGCTCGTGATCAAAAGGTACATAGTTATCATTGCCATTCTGATATTTATCCAGCACATCTATGGAGGAAAGAAACAGGAATAGACAGAGGAAGAATGTGAAGTTCAATGAACAACATAGGCCTTAGCTGATGACACTTCAGAAGTATCCCAAATTGAGTCAAGAAGATTGATCTTTTGTAACTCTGTGAAGATCAATTTTTGGAAGTGATCTGGCCCTGTGAGAGGTTGTAACTGTGGCAGAAAATTCTCAATGGGAAATTCCTTGAGAGTCACATGTGAATTGTCTGTTGGGATTGAAGGTGAATCTGGGAAAAATTTACAGCATTCACTCCTTGACTAGTTAGGATCCATTTGCTTTGGATGTTATATTTACTCCATTTGGGAACATACTCTCCACGATTCTGGTTGGTGTTTTTTCTAGACAACTTACAAGAGGAAGGTTAATGGAAGGGAAATGTTCACAGTTAATTTCACAGCTGCAACTATTTATTATTTGCCTTTTCTACTACATGTTTTAGATATTCATGCTGGTTTGGGTGGTTTTTCAATTGAGGTGATCCAGAGTTGCATACTTGACAGCCCTGAGCCCTTTTATTTTTTTCATATCCTTCTGAGGGCGTTGATGTTGCACTTGCCCACTTACTATCAAAATTGGCAGAGCAGGTGAAAAAGATGCTCTGGAGATTGATAATAGAGCAAATACTGTCTTCCCTGCTTCCATTGTATTAGAGCAACCCTATGTACTCCTGATTATTAAGATCAATTATTCTGGCCAGCACGACATCTCCTTTAATTGGCTTCAGGGATCATTGCACCAAGAGACTCCAAGGACCATATGACAACCATAGGTTAGGTTTAGTCAGACTCCTACAAGCATTTACCCTCTGAAAAATTACAGCAGGTTTGTACCTTCAGGGACAAGCTGCACAAAAAATGCAGGTGAGTACCGGGAGAGATGCTAATATGTGGGGGGCCAACCCCTGCGGAGAGATTTAGAGTGTCCCTGGAAGGTGTGGGGGCATCGGCAATTATTCCTGGGGAACAAAGAGACTGGACCCCTGTCTGGTGCAGGGGCCGATTCTGCAGAAGAGATAGAAATAGAGAGAAAGAAAGAGAGAAAGAAAGAGAATGGACCACTGTTCAAACGGATTGAGCAGAAGCTGTTTAATGGAAGTTTTCATGCTCCTTTTATTCTAAATTTTCGCGGGTTAAATCACAAGACTTTCACGTGAGCACAGAGCCGGGTGGATGAGGGGCGCCCCCCCCACCAAGTGTTTTCTCAGGTATGAGGAAGGACAATCCCAATAAAATACATGAACACAAGGCGAGGTGGGTGGGGGCATCCCCCACCCACCAGGCGCTTCCTCAAGCATGAGGGAGGGCGATCCCAAAATTATCTTACTGTTCCTCATGCTTGGTTAATATTCCTCAGAAGCAATACAACATTTCTAATATCATAATATTCCAATGATCAATTACTTCTGGAACTTACGCATACACAACATCTAACGACTAATATAAATCCTAATTCCTTTGTATTTTATGCTGATTCTATCTACGCTATAAAAACTCTTAATTATAGCCTAAACCAGTTCCTAAGGAATGTGGCCCAGTCCAGAATACAGGCTGGGCTCTTCTCGGAACAACTGATTACAATCTCTTAACAAAATGGCTACTCTAAAATCCTATATCTATTTTAACTTCTATAAAAGTTTCTAATTCCTAATTCTTAATATACAAAGCTGATCATCGCAGTAAACCTTCTAAAAATAAAACCCAAATATAAACTGTAAATTGTATTAAGGCCAGAGCCACAATAGTAGAAAAATGGGAATGATGAAATTTCTAAAGTTAGCTGTATTCTTATTAAACCTCAAAATATCATGTTTGATCATGCTTGA
>CAUYQG010147526.1:0-20248 GCA_963574415.1 Tarsius wallacei | reverse complement strand
ATCTTTATAAAATACTAATTTCTCTTTTTCTATCTCTTTATCTTGTATTAATTAATATGTAACATGTTGGATATTTGATGTCTTATATATTATCTTCAAATTCCCAGGGCAAAAAGTCTGGTAGCGGGGACTCAAACATTTGATGTTGATAGGTTAACAAAGAGATTTAGATTTTTTTTATTTTTGAATTTGTTTTACCAGTTTTATTTTAAAACAGATTTCAATTTTTCTTTCCCTTTCAGCTCTACCGTATAGTATTTTACTTGACAGGATTTTTCACCCAAGGTTTTTTCTATTTGTTTCTATATTTGGAGTTGCATTGGAGCGTTTATTTTTCTCTTAGATTTTTTTTATAGATAGGAAGTGTTGTACAGTTCCATTGCGAAAAAGGACATCTTCACCAAGGGACTACAACACCCACTTGCCTTCCTAATCGTACATGGAGTAGAATTCAGCCTGAATGCTTATGTAAGTATTGTGGGAAAGAAATAATACCATCATGAGTAAAAACTTAGATGTGCTTTTTCTTACAAGCATAAAAACAAAGTTATATCCATACTACATATGTATGCAATTGATTCTTAGATTATAAGCCATATTTCATGTATGTAATTTTATTATTATATTATAAACCCATGTCCACTAAGAAGCACTTTTCTCTGAAAAAGTCAGAAAGTGTGAGGCACAATTTTCTTCTTATTGTTTTGCTTTTATGTTCAGCTTGGCCATTTGGTAATTTTAAGTGATTATTGGGTTTTAGCATTATAGATCTGCACCTATCAACCTGAAGTACTCTGAGATGAAAAAAGACTCCAATCTAATGACTGTCAATTTTCAAATATCACTTGTGCAAGTATAAATATTCTCTGAGAATCCGAGGAAAGCTGGAAGCATCTATGAAATGAAATATTCGTGGACAACTTGACCAAAAGTTTGAAAACTATTTTAGAATTTCCTGAGGTCTCTAAATTTTCACTAATCCTAAATTGAGAGCACTTGCTGTACAGATCAAGTAAGAACAAAGCCCAAAGTCACTAAACACACATCTAATTGTTTGTATTTCTGACACACAATTAGAAGTAAATTTCTGTTCAGTGACTTGTCTTTTCTTTTGCTCCAGTTGCCTGTTTTCAGGTCTGATTCTCTTGGGGGACAAAATAAAAATAAATACAAGCCGGGCTCGGTGTCTCAGCCTGTAATCCCGCGCTTTGGGAGGCTGAGGTGAGTGGATTGCCTGAGCCCGTGGGTTCGAGACCCACCTGGGCAACTTGGTGAGACCTCATCTCTACAATAAAAATCAAAAATGAGCCGGGCGTGATAGTGCACACCTGTAGTTCCAGTTACTTGGAAGGCTGAGCGGAAGGATCGCCAGAGCCCAGCAGGTCGAGGCTGTGGTGGCCGGGAGTGGCCACTGCACTCCAATCTGGGCAATGGAGTGAGACTCCAACTAAAAAAAAAATAAATAAATAAATACAGATTAAGCTGGAGTAGAAGCACTCATCAGTATGATACCTAGCTTTTAGGGTTTGCTTAAGCTTCTATGAATTTACTGTGTTCCTGTTGAGAACCAGCCACATGATACTGGGGTCCCTGTGGGCCACCACTTTACTTGGAAGCAGGTAAACACATTACTCCTGTTATATGTCTGGTTGGCTCCTATTTAAAAATGAAAAAATTTCTTTAAAAAATTTGTTTTTAATTTTTTTATATTGTGGGGTACAATTCAGGGTTAGACATACACATATTCATTGTGCAGGTACCCTTTCTGGTGAGGTATGCCCCCCCAGTCAGATCTCGACTACTGTCAATCCCACCTCCCCATCCCCCCTACCCCCTGCAGTTTCCTGCTATTGTCAATCCTTTTGATAGAGTGTTATAGAAGTTGTTCAAGGTCCACTTATGAGTAAGAACTTGTTATACTCAGATCTTTGTATCTGTGAAAGATCACTCAGTATTATAAACTCTAATTCCATCCAGTTGCTGAGAAGTTCAAGATTTTGTTCTTTATGACTGTGTAATATTCCATTGTGTATATGTACCACATTTTTTTATTCAGTCCTCTTTTGATGGGCAGCATGGTTGGTTCCATGTTCTTTTTTTTTTTTTTCTTTTTTTTTTTTTTGAGTTGGCGTCTCACTCCGTCGCCCAGACTGGAGTGCAGTGGCCACTTCCGGCCACCGCAGCCTCGACCTGCTGGGCTCCAGCGATCCTTCCGCCTCAGCCTTCCAAGTGGCCGGAATTACAGGCACGCGCTACCACGCCCGGCTGATTTTTTTGATTTATTGTACAGATGAGGTTTCGCCTGCCCAGGCAGGTCTCGAACCCACGGGCTCAGGCAATCCACTCACCTCAGCCTCCCAAGGCGCGGGATTACAGGCTGAGCCACCAAGCCCGGAAATTTTTTGAGATGGATCTTGCTCTGTTGCACAGTCTGGAGTGCACTAACATGATCATAGATAGCTCTTTGCAGCCTTGACCTCCTGGACTCAAGTTATCCTCCCAAATCAGCCTCCCAGGAGCTGGAACTACAGTCATGCACCACCACACAAGCCTAATTTTTTTGTTGTTGTTGTTTGTCTCGCTATGTTCCCAAGGCTGGTCTTGAACTCCTGGCCTCAAGCAATCCTCCCACCTGGGCCTCCCAAGTAGCTGGTATTCCAGGCACCACCATGCCCAGCTTAAGCCATATTTCAAACAGCAAAAGCAGGGAAATAAAGGAAGTCACTAGGTTAACTAATATTATGTCTGTGGCATAGATGGTCTACTGTCCGCCGAAGAGGAGTTTTTGTGATTAGCAAAATATCCATTCACATAAGGGGTGAGTTCCTTACATATGAAGTGTTTCAAATAAAACAAACGTCTCATGCAAAAGGGGAGAGCACAGTAGCTGGGAAACTTGCCCGTGTGGAAAGTGCTTCTCCAGGGATGTCAGAGAAAGGGCAGGTTGGCAGGAAACAACCAATGTTTTCTTCCTGGTCTCTATGAAGGGAGAGAAAGTGATCAGGTGCATTAGAAGGCAGCGAGCAAGGACTGTCACGGGGCCGAGAGGTGGGTGGGGGACTCTGCTGCACCTTGTTCCCCTTAGTCCTGAGAGGCTCCCTGGAGGGGGTGAGATTCTGAGCCGTTTGTCCCAGGCTGTCCTCCACCCCCTCCCAGCCTGGCCTTTCCCCAGTCCTTCACACCCATGTGACCCGTTTCATCGGAAGCCTCCTTCCTGGGTTGGGCAAGATGCACATCTCGGCCACCCCGTCCCCACAGTCCCAGGGCCACTCCACACTAGCCAGTTGTACAGCAAGTCCTCGGAACAAAAGAACTTCCAGGTAGCCAGGCTGAAGCCAGGGTGCTGCTGATAGGATCAGGAGCCTCGCGTTCACAAGAATAGGGCCCAGGAGGAAGCTTGGGGCACGAAGAAACGCCTGCCATCCAGGTTGCTCTTGGCAGAGACCGCTGTTTCACCAATCACGGTCCCGTGGAGGCCAGCCCACGGCCCCGGTGGCCGGCCCTTCTCCCCGCCCCTCCCTACCCCGCCTCCCCTTTGCTGATCCCCAGGCCAGAAAGGGAGGCAGCCCTGCCGGCAGCCAAGACCCAGGCTCTGTGGGGCCTCCGGGTGTGGCCACGGGCTGCGGACTTCATCGCGATTGTCTGTGCTGAAGCCCAGAGGTCAGAGTGGGAGTTGTATCCGTGGCCTGGGACCCAGCGTGGACACCGAGGGAGTTGCCCAGGTATGGGAAGCTGAGATGACCGGGCACTGCCCCAGGCCCTGGGCTGGCTGATCCCCCCCAGGAGCCTGGGTCTCCAGTCTGGAGCAGGGAGAGGACAAGAGGTGGGCAGGAGGTCAGGTGAGGTGGCTGAGATGAGACACTTCGTGTAAGGGAACCAGCGAGGCTTCGAGTCCTGGGCTGGAAGGGAGGGTAGAGGTAAGGCCTTGTCCAGATGAGCTTTGTGGGTATTGACGAAAAGTCTTCCGGGGGAACAGTCTCTGACCTCACCTGGCTCCATGGGAGTCCTCCCTCTAGAAGGCAGCTAAAGTGTGCAATGGCGTGGACTCGAGCCAGACAGCCCAGGTTCAAATCCTGCCTGCCCTGTGTCGGTGGGAATGTTTGCTCTGCCTCTGTCTCTTGCCCTGTGAAATGAGAGTGATGGAAATGGTACCTATTTCATAAGGCTGTTTGTTTGAAGATCAAGCGAGATGACAGAAGTCCCTTAGCACAGACAAGCGCCCGGTGGGTGCTGGTTGTTCCCTGTTGCCCCCTGAACAGGGGATGTCCTTGGGGCCACCTATCCACTTCACAGGAACAGAGACAGAAGATTCAGCCCAGGGCACGGTGTCAGATTCAGGTTTGAATCCTGTGTCTGCAGACTTTTTAGCTAACTGGGAAGCTCTTGACTCCCAGACCCGTTTTTAAATATGTGACGTGGAGATAACAACAGGACCCGCCTTGTGGAGAGTTTGTGAGGGTGGAGTTATGCTGCATACAAACAGGGCTCATCCTGGGCCTTATTCTTTAATCGGAAACTACTGTCATCACCACCGTTGTCATCGTCATCATCACTAATATCTGTTATTAGTATTATTGATAGCAGTAGTAGAGAGAGACTCAGAGATGGGGAGGGACTTGCCATCAGTCCCACAGCAATACAGGACCCAGCCCTGGCCTCCTAGCCCTCAGCCCCTGTCCCTCCCACTGTCCCGACCACCCTGTGGGTCCTCGTTGGTCCTTTTTGCCCCTCTGCACCTGTCGTGGAAGCAGTCTATCCTGCCTAGAACTTGCAAGAGGTCACCCTAAAGCAGGTGGGGACCCACATCTGACTGACCTCCTGGCTCTGGGATGGGGTCTGAGGCTACCACACAGGGGAAGCTGAAAATCCTCCAAAAGGCTGAGCCGGCAGAGAGCCTGGGTTGGGGGAGCTCGCCATGCCTCATGATTTCCACACACCCTCCCACTTCCCCACTGTGTTCAGGGACCCTTGGCAGGGACTGTCCCTGAGGGAGCAAGATACAGCTTTGGGGGAAGATTGTGGGAACTGCAGAGTCTCTTGCATCAAAGAGCCAGCTTAATGGGAAGAGATGGGGATCCCAACTCCCCCCAAGGCTTCCCTGGGCTTTGGGGACTAGCTGGGGGTCGTGCTCAGGGGTCTTCTAGTTCTGCTAGCAGATATACGCCATCTTTGCAGGTTTCTCTCTGTCTCTTCTACCTTCTGGCCTTCCCTGGCAGAGAGGAACAGTGACACAAGAGGAGGCAGGAGAGGGAAAGGACGGAGAGGAGGGGGTTTGCTTAAGAATAAGGAAGACTTATGCACCTGTTTTAATAATATGAATATTACACAAGGAATAGTCATAATCGTTCCCAGACTGGGCACAGTGGCTCACGTCTGTAATCCCAGCACTTTGGGAGGCCAAGATAGGAGGTCTACTTGAGCCCAAGTGTTCGAGACCAGCCTGGGCAACATAGTGAGACCTCATCTCTATAAAAAACAAAACAAAAAAAAGTTATCTGGACATGGTGGCACATGCCTATCGTCCCAGCTACTCAGGAGGCTGAGGTGGGAGAATCACCTTGGAGTTTGAGGTTATAGAAAGCAATGGTCAGGCAACTGCACTCCAGCCTGGGTGACAGAGTGAGACCCTGTCTCCAAAATAATAGTACCACTACCAATAATACTCGTTCCCATTATTTGGCACCAGACACAAGAACTTGATATACGTTTTCACAGTTTATCCTCACCATAGCTTTATCAGGTAGAAAATATTATTGTGCCCACCTTACAGATGAGTATACTAGGAGAGGCTTATTTATCTATGATGTGGTGACTTCAGGTGTGAAGTAGTTGACACAAAAGAATGATAGAGTCTGAATGGAACTTGATAGGGAGTGCTGGGGACTGTGGTAATTTGGAGTCATCCGGTTGTTCTTTACTGAGGTATAATATACCTGTGTAAAAGTGGGTGCAGTACCACCTGATGCTTCTTATGTGTATCTACACTGGTGTAACCACCACCGCCCAGGGTAAAATATTTCTAGTAGCTCAAGTCATTCCCTCTGAGGTATTCTGATCTTTTTTTTTAAATCGTGTTCTCTCTCTGCTACCCAGGCTGGAGTGTAGTGGCATGATCAGGGCTCACTACAGCCTCGACCTCCAAGGCAAAGGTGGTCCTTCCACCTCAGCCTCCTGAGCAGCTGGGGCCACAGGCGTGTGCCACCACGCCCAGCTAATTTTTTGCTTTTGTAGTGACAAGTTCTCACGATGTTGCCCAGGCTGGTCTGGAACTCCTGGGCTCAGGCAGTCCTCTCGCCTCGGCCTCCTAAAGTGTTGGGATTACAGGCATGAGCCACCAAGCCTGGCTTCAAATCTAATTTTTTTTTTAAATTGACAAAATTCTCACAGCCAAGAAGAGCCTAAGGAGACACAAAGACTCCTTGTAATGTGGTATCCTGGATGAGATCCTGGATCAGAAAGAGGACACCAGGGAAAAGCAAAGGAAAGGGGAATAAAGTATGAATCTTGGTGGATATTAACAGAACAATATTTATTTCTTAATTGTGAGAAATATACTAATTTCTTAATTGTGAGAAATGTAAGATGTTCACAATAGATGTTCACACTGGATGTGGGGTGGATGGGAACTTTCTGTACTATCTTCATAATTTGTTTTTTAAATCTGTAACTATTCTTAAACAAAAGGAACGTTTAAAAAAACAACTAAATACTCCAGCAAAATGTGTCTGTCTGAGGGCTGGATCTGGTCTTTGTGAGCTTCAGTGGTCTATATTCTCATTTTACAAACAGGGAAACTGAGGCCCAGAAAGGCGAAGCCCCTCTTTCAGGACCTCACTGGAGTAGTGGCAGAGCCAGAACCAAAAGGCTGTGGTGCTCTAGCCACTAAGGGTGGAGTCTGAGGGTGTGGATATAAGGTTGCTGGGGTCTCCCTGAATCCAGAAGTGCCTTACCGTGGACTCACCCCTGCAGGAAGCTGTCAGGGCCACCAGCTTCTCCCCTGCTGCCTCTTCCTGAACTCTCCAGGGCTGTCCATCGAAAACCAGTTCTCCCGCTGGCCTGGGCCCCAGAGGGAACACTCATGGGCAGTTCCTGTTCTGGGAGCAGGATGTTGCCTTTCCACCTGGCTGCCTCCATGCAGCTGGGGCTGGCAGCTCCTTGCAGGGGTCTCTGGGGCGGCATGGGCGCAGGGTCTAAGTTGAGCGTTGGGTGGATGGGGAAGTAAAGAAATAATGAGGGAAGAAAGGAACTGCAGGGTGGGCAGCTGGGGGACTCCGGGCGGTCAGAAGGTGCCGAGAGCTTCTGCAGCCAGATGGCCAGGTAAGACCCTGGCTCTCCCACCTCTGGTCACATGGGCTTGGACAAGTTATTTATGCTCTCTGTGCCTTAATTGCTTCATCTTAAAATGAGGAAAATAGTACTTGTCCCTTAGAGGGTTGCTGAGAAGATGAAGGGAGTTGGTTGACACCTGAGGGAGGGGAGCGGTAAACACAGGAGAGAAGGGAAGGAGAGCCTAGTGGAATGAGTTAGTGTTTATATCAAGAGATAGAAGTGTGGTCAAAGCCATAAGACGGGCCACGCTCCCAGAACACACAGCCCTGCACAGGTTTGGAAGCCAGGCTGTCAGGGTTCAATCCCCCAATACTTTGGGCAAGTGACTTAGCCTCTGTGTGCCCCAGTGTCCTCATCTGTAAAATGGATATGATTGCTTACAAGGTTGTTGTGAGTAGTAAGTAGTTGGTTGGTGTGTGTACACTGCTCGGGATGCGCCTGGTATATTTAAAGCAACCCTTGGCATATAATGAATGTTTATGAAATAAGTGGAAAAGGGTTTATGCCAGAAGCCCACCCTCTCCCTTGAGGGGGCCCCCACATTCAGAAGAAAGGGAGTTCCGGGCATTGTAAACTCACTTGCCTCCTGAATCCGGGGGAGAAGGCGCCTTGAGTGGATTGGGATGGGGAGGGAGGGAACGGGTGACCAGGTGTCCATCTCCGTGGCCTCCACACCTCCTGCCCCCAAGTTGGGCAATGCTTACCATATTTCAAGAGAAGACCGAAATCTGGATTCTTATGCACAGCCCCCCCCATTTTTAAATATTGGCATTTGATTCCATTTTATTTTAAGCTCTGGGCAAAATAAACAAGTGTATTTTAAGCTGGCTGCTTTCACCGAGGCTGGCTCACAGCTTCCACTCCAGCCCAGCCCCGCTGGTTCACCTTCTTTCATTTTTTCCTGCATTTTGTGGAAGAGGAGCCTGAGGCCCACAGAGGACCACTTGGATCCCACAGTGGCTGACGCTTCGTGGGGCCAACAAGAGGCCTCCTAGCCCCCCTCTCTCCAGTGCAAGTCCCCCAGGGGATCCCCGGGAGATTAGCCAGGGGAGGGGAGGTCAGGGGGAATATCTCCTGGCCCAGGATTTTTCCAAGAGCATCTTTGAAATCTGATTTAGATTAACCAGACACCATCTGCACCATGAGTCGGGGCTGCCATGGGTATCAAACAAGGTCTCCAACCCTTGCAAAGCCATAGCCAAGATGTGAAATCTACAGAGCTCCGATTCCCCCCAGCCCCCGCCTCCCAGCTGGGAGCCAGAACTCCAGGGGCTTCCTCAGTTTCCCCGCCCACCTTGAGCAGTTGGGGCCAGGGTGGCCTGCCAGAGGGGGGGCCGACAGTAAGTCCAATGGTAAAGGAAGTTGTGAAGTGAGTGTCCAGGGGACGAAGAAAAGAATGTCCAAGAGGGAAGCTTGGAGGGTTTCTTTTAAGAGAGGGTTAATTTAAAGGCTTGCCATATTCTGAAGTGGAGTTGGGTGGGTTTTTTTTTTTTTCTTTTTTTATTGAAAACTGCTCTTTGGATCCTTCTTACTTAACGTGCCTGCACCTCCACTTCCCCATCTGTAAAACGGGGATAAAAATCCTGTCTACAGTTTGTGAGGAGGATGAAATGAGACAGCACACACAGAGGATTGGACAATACAAATCCGCTGCTGTTATCACTGCCGGCAGCTGCCAGCCCGCCTGTTTGCTCGAGCGAGTCTTTCTCTTTATCCTAACTGTCCACATGCTTGTGACCTTCACGTTGTCTGAAGAGTCAATGCATCCACCAGCTGTGGCACACTCCGAGTGCCAAGGCCTGTGCTGGACCCTCTGGCCCAAATTTCCTCCCTCACCCCTCACAGCAGCCCTGGAAAGCCAACACTCTCATCCTTGCAGATAAAGAAGCTCAGACTCCGGGAGGGAACGTGGGACCTCCCAGCTCACCTCCAGGTGTGCATGTGACCTTGAGCAGCCCCGTTACCTCTCTGAGCCTGTGGCTTCCTCGTCTGTAACAGGAGGTTCAGAACGCCCACCCCAGAGCTCCATGAAGGTCTTCGGGAAGGGCACCGTCAGCCCCGGCCAAACAGACAGTGTCAAGGTGAGTCCTTCAGAGCCTGCTCCTGTCCAGGGCTCAGCACGTTTGGGTAGCAAGGACTACAGAGAAAAGTTATTTCGAGTGTCGTTTTCTTGGGCTTCCAAAAGGCATCTCCTCCCTCCCGTGAACAAGTGCAACAGGATGTCAGCAAGGGCTGTGCGTGGAGCAAGCAACTCCAGGGGAATGAGTGGGAGGTGGAAGAGAGGTGGACACGAGGGTCATGGGGCAGGCAGGGTCCCAGAGAAGGCCTCAGGCTGTGCAGTCGGACAGATGAGTGATCAAATTCTGGCCTCTCCACTTACTGGCTGTTTGACCTTGAGACAGCTGGTTAACCGCTCTGATCTTCACACACAAGTTTGTTATGAGGAGAAGGATGAGCACAGCAGCTGAGAAGAAGCAAAGCATGAGGGTCTGCAAACATCTGATGAGACTAGTACCAGGTCGAGGGTGGGGCTGCAGGCCTTGCAGGGGTTGGGGGCAGGATAGAAACCAAACGAAGGGCCCAGGGCAGAAGGGTCTGATGCCAAACCTAAGCAGGGAAGACCTGTCAGGTAGGACTAAGCAACACACACACACACACACACACACACATACAGGAAAGGAAGGCTGGTCCAGTAGGGCGCAGCAGCCCAAAGGTAGCAGGCGGGCGTGCACTGTGCACCTTTCGCCTTGGTGATCTGGCTCACAGTAGGCATGCAGCATGCATTTAGACATAGAGTTTACGTTTACTTTCCTTTTTGCCTCTTACTCACCTACTGAACCCTCCCCATCTTTTGGCCCCCAGCCCCACTGCACCACCTCTGTGAAGTACAGAAGAACAAGGCCTTGCTACCTCACAGACTTGGCTGGGTTCAAATCCAAACTCTGCCCTGTATGGCCGGGTAGTCTTGGGCAGGTGACCTCCCTCCCGACCGCAGTCTCCTGTCCATGGCAAGCAGTCTGCTGCAGGAATTAGAGACAGCACGTGCAATTGCTAGAGTGTGGCATGGTCTCTGACACCTGGCAGGTGCCCTGAAAGTGGCGGGCAGCCTGCACTGTCATTCCTTCCACGTGTGGCCCACAGTGCCACTGACTTCCCTATCATACTCAAGACAAATCCCCTAAGGAGCCCCCAATCCATCTTCCCCGCACCTCGGAGGACACACAAGCACCTAGGGTATCTGTGTCTCTGAAGGGTGAGAGCCACCCCCGTTCCTGGTCTCTGTGTAGTGTCTGCATAGCCCTCGCTTCTTCTACTGAGCAGACCCGATGGGGTTCACAGCGTTCTTAAAACACCTCGAGTGTGAGCATCAGATAGATTGCTCTGGGTCAAGGAGGAAACAGCCCTTGGGGATTCAATCCCGGCCTGTAATCACCGACATTCTCACGGCCTGCGGGTGTATTAATGTCTGTGAAAGCTCTCAGGCTGCAAATTCACACATGAGGGCTGGCTGGGCCCAGACCCTGCATCGTTCTCAGGCAGAGCGTGTAAACGCCATGGTGTGGTTCAGCTGGGTGTCTGTAGCTGCTTCTCTGACGCTTCAGGACCACAGCTGGGTTCCTTAAAAGTGGGATTGGCTCTGCTCCCCCGTGAGGGTTGGTGTGGGGGTGGGGGCGGGGGCAGGGCAGGAAACCACCAAGGTGGGTCTGAGGGTCGCAGGCAAAACCCTGGGCCTTGTCTGGCTGATGCCCGCTTGCCCTCTGTGAGACACAGACTCTGTCCTGAAAACCCTGTTACCAGCTGGGAAGGTCTTGAATGCCTGGTGTCGTGGAAGGTTCTCCACAGCCGTCCTCAGTGGAGAGCGAGCTTTTCTGCCATGACACAGCCCACCTTCTGAACCCACAGTGGCAGGTGGCCTGCAGAAGCCAAGTGTGCTGTGTGGTTGGGTCCGACGCAAATTGAGAGGGCAGAATCTCTCTGCCCACCCTATGCCCCTCCGGCCCCCGTCTCTTCCTCTGAGGATTTCTCTCCGCCTACCTCCGGCAGGCAGCAAGGGTTCTCCCAGCTTGAATTACCATTACCTGGCAAGACCCGGAGTTGGATCTCAAAACCAGCCCCCCTCCCCTGCCGCCTGCTCCAACACATGGGCCGCTCCCTCCAGGCCCCTGAGCTAATTACAGCCCTCCCTAAATCACTGTAAGGAAAAGCTAATTAAATCAGGGTCGGCCATTAATTTTCTGCTAAGGACAGGCAGCCCAACACCTCTCTTCGATTCTGGAATCCTGAAACCGTGACTGGGCGCTTCACTGGAGTCTGAGAATAGGGTTTTAGCCCTAAAGGCTGATTTCAGGAAGACAGAAAGATGGGACATTTGCACCAGGCCCAAGTGACCATGTGGGAGGGTCAAGTCTGTGCAGGAATGGCAGGTAAGGAGGTGAGGCAGGATGCCCCTGCTCCTGCCGTCAGCAGCCGTGCGGTGTGAGCCATCCCCAACCCATGTGTGTCCCAGCCCAGCCCTGTGTGAGGTGAGCGCCCTCACACACCCAGCAGCCAGTGTCACTGCTGGCATGGAGTGGGGAGTGGGTGCGCAGCCAGTGTGACTGCCAAGTGCCTGGCACTATGCCACGTGCAGAGTAAACACCCCGACAATGCTAGTTCTCTAGTCTCTCTTGGAACCGTCTTTTGGAACCATCGATCTTCATGGGACAAAGTGGCTTAAGTTCCTGAGACCTTTCTATGAAAACGTTTCTTGGATGTTTTCCCCTTGGAGATTGGAGGGTGAGATAAGTCAGAGGTGGGTGGAGGTGGGGGATGGAAACTGAGGTCTCCATGCCGGGGTCCCAGCGCCTCTCATATGCCCTCAGATGCCAGCTCGCTCTGCCCTCTCCTAGGCCCCAGCATCCCCCTCTGACAAGCCGGGCGCCCTGGTGGAAGGCCAGCCGCGACGCCCCTCCCTTCTCACTCCTTGTCCTTGGTAACTCCTTGAAAGGGCCAGGCATTGACGCTACGCCCTCGGCATTCGCCCCTGCCCCGGCCACTCCACTGCAGATGGCAAATGACCTGCTTGGCTGCTTCAGGAGACTCTGCAGGCAGGAAGCAGAAGGGGTAAACCCACAGTGCGCTGAGGACCTGCTCATGTGCCAAGTTCAGCGTTGCCCAAGGTGTGGACTCTGAGGTCTGGTTGGAATCCCAGCTGGTGGTGTGACCTCGGGCAAGTTAACGAACCTCCCTGTGCCTCAGTTTCCTCCTCTACAAAATGGGCATGATGATGACAGTATGTCCCTCAAAGAGCTGTCGTAAGAATGAAATGAGGTCCTAGGTGCCAAGTGCTCAGAACCGGGCCCCGGAAATCACAGGTGCTCCACAAACACGCGTCATTACTCACAGTCTCAGAACAAGGACCTCGCCTCACCCTCACCACAGCCCAGCCCAGTGGGCATGGTGGTGCCCATACTACAAATGAGGTTCAGGAAAGGGAGGCCATCTGCCCGTGGCCACACAGGACGCGATCCCTGCTTTTCTCCTGTCCCCCAAAGAGGATAGCCTGGCAGCTCCTGGCAGGGGAGGCGGGGCTCGGGGCAGGCCAGGGGCAGCGAAAGAAGTTTCCACGGATGGGCCGGGCCTCCTTCAGAGGTGTGTGGAGTCGGAGATGGCTATAAATACGGGAGGCGAGGGGCTTTCTAACTAGGCCAGGAATGTGTGTTAGTCATTGAGGTCAGAACGGCAGCGCAGGGCTCGGCTGGGAAAAGCGAATCAGAAGCGCGCGCTCCCTGGGCTCACTCAGGTGAAGGGAGCTGAGACCAAGGTGGGGCTGCCAGCTCAGGCCCACTGCCACCCCAGACCTGCCCCTTCTCTCTGCCTAGAAATCCTCCAGTCTCCCAGATCGGTTCCCAAAGTCCCCAGCTGCAGGTCCCAAAGGCAGACCCGAGTCCCCGTGCTGGAGGGCAAACACACACACCCTTTCTAGTGTAATAGCTGTGTGCTTGGTTTTTGTGGTGTGTGTGTGTGTGTGTGTCAGGAGAAAAATACAACTAGTGGAGCCAATCTATGCTATTGTGGCTGTGGATGCTTAAGATATCACTAAGTAGACACATACATATTTCTAGAAGACGGTTGGTTTCAGGTCAGATGTGAAGCATATGCTAGGACTTGCAGACTGGCAGTATCACTCCTGGAGTTTGGGGGTTCTGGCCCAAGGACTAAATGCGAACCTCCTTGTAGGGGGCGTCCAGGCCCTTCTGGTGGCTTCTGCGGCTCCCTCCCCAGCCCCGCCCACCTTCCCTCCGCTGCTCCCTAGAATGTCTGACCCCCCACTTTCCAGCTGGTGACCACCAAGTGAAGTGAGCACCATGGGCTGCCTAGGCCTGGCCACCCACTGCCGCTCCCCCCATGGTGGGAGTCGCATCATGCTTGCGGCCATCGCCCCACAGCAACAGGCACAGCTAGCCCTGGGTCTGTCTTCCCACCCACTATGCCCAGCACGGTGCCTGAAGCCAAGTGCAGGCCCCAGAGGTGACATCCGGGCCATATTCTGGGCCGTCACCGCCTGGCAGGAGGCACAGCCTTGCCTCTCTGGACTTCACTCCCCCCGCCATCTGCCAGATGGGGACAACAGGTTTCCTTCCCCAGAGGCTTGTACAGATGCCGTGAGCTCACCCTACCTGAAAGCCTTCCCGGCCTGCACATCACCAGCACGCCACAAGTAGTGGCTCTGAGTAGGGACATCATCCACGCCCTTATCACTGTCGGGGACCAATGGGTGTCACTAGACGAGTCCACAGCGGTGCAGGCCAGAGGGGAAGGGACAGCACTTCTGTGCGTTGAGGACTGAGAGCACATCCCGAGGCTGTGTGCCCACCCTCTCATTTTGAACACGGGGGGGAAGTGGCTCACACTGCACCCTTGGGACCAGGACCCAGGCCCTCTGCCCATCGGCCCGGGGTGCTCCACCACCACCTTCCTCCCCAGGCTGGGGGGAGAGGTGGCGAAGGCCAGGACTTGCCTGCCAGGGGGACACTTGCGGGCCTTCCCCCAGGCCTCCTCAACTCCTGCTTGTGGACCCCAGCAGGGCTGGGGCCTGCCCCTGGCCCGCAGGAGAACTCTCAGTTCACCCCGAGGCAGGGAATCAAAGCCTCTTTCTTCGTAGATTCCTCAGATAGGTAGGAGCAGACGTGACCTTTGTCGTTTGTTATTTTTAGCAGAGCAGGCAAGGAATGATAAAAACCTGCACGGGAGCTGACTATAAATAGCACGCCTGTGGCTTTAAAAAAAAGAAGAAGAAAACACATCTGAAAATCGTAGCTCTAAACATGCATTGCCCTTCAAAGCAGAATCCCAGCATCAGCGTGGCGCTGCAGGCTGGTGAGCCCACTTCACAAGTGCCGTTTCGGGGCTGGCCTCACAATGCCAAGGGCCGAACGCCTTGGCCAGGCCCATTCTGCAGATGAGGAAGCAATGAATGAGGTCACCCACAAGAGCTGAAGGTTCAGCACCTGACGCCCGGCCAGAGCCCTGTAAATGTCACTGCCCTAGTCATCGCGTTTCCCAGAAGTGAGTAACTGGTCCAGTGCCACGCGGGGAGAAGGAACGGAACCAGGGCTGGCTCCAGCGCCACCTGCCCCCAAGGGCATCAGTCCCCAGCTGCTGGCCGGCCATCCAGGGCCGAAGGAAGACGGGTTGGATGTGGAGAGGAGGGAGGAAGTGGCGCTGGGTGTGGTGGGAACTCCAGGATGAGAGTCTGAAGGAGGCGGTAGCACTGGGTGTCATGGAAACTCTGGGATGAGAATCTGAAGGAGAAGGTGGCACTGGGTGTGGCGGGAACTCTGGGATGAGAGCCTGAAGGAGAAGGTGGCACTAGGTGTGGCGGGAACACTCTAGCTTGAAAGTCTAAAGGAGGAGGTGGCACTCGGTGTTGCAGGAACTCCAGGATAAGAGTCTGAAGGAGAAGGTGGCACTGGATTGGTGGGAACTCCAGGATGAGAGTCCGATGGAGGAGGTGGCACGGGGTGCTGCAGGCTGGGAGGAGGAAGGATGAGGAGGTGCCTCTGGGTTTGGCAGCAAGAAGGGAAGAAGGGGTGAGAGAGAGAGAAGATCACTGGCCAACAGTTTTTTAGGGCAGTTCCCTGCCAGCTCACCTATCTGACGCTGCCCTTTGGGTGGCGTGGCCCGCGTGGGCAAGCCTGGTGACAGGAGGGATGAGAGCAGGTATGACATAAGCATGGGGGCCAATAGAGACCCCGGGCCAGGGCTGTCATGGCCTGAGAGCCTACACTGGCATTTGAGGGGCTCTGGCGTGCAGGCTAGATGGTCTTTGATTTTAAGCAAAATTAGAGGCCTCTGAAGATATCCCTGCTTCCTTTCTTCAGCAGCAAGTGAGCAACTGTTCCTTGTCTGGGATGGGGGTCCTGCCCTGCGAGCAGCAGAGAGAAGCAGGCAGGGAAAATGTGAAAGGTCATGAACTCTAGGCAGCCATGCAGGCAGCCTGCCCAGGCTCAGGGGTGTGCTGGCCAGGTCTCGTCACCACTTCTCAGGGAGGATGTCCCACTCTGCAGCGTTGGCCAGTTCCTGTGGTGTCAACGTCCTCACCTTGGCAGACTGTAAGCTGCCAACTTGAGGGCACTGACACGCATGAGCCAGCACGAGTAACCCCAGGACATCACTGCCGGGCAAGACCGCCCCATGCCAAGCCACACAAGATAGAGATACTTATGTCCTGCTTGTCCCAAGGGGAGACAGGAGGGGCTTGTGGCTGATGTTTAAGCGCTCACTCCTTGTGCCTGGAGCGCATGACAGGCAAAATATCTTACAAGCAGTGTCTCTGTGAATTCTCAGGTCGAGGCTCTGAGGCGGATTCTATCGCCGCGTTACTGACGAAGAAACAAGGCCCCAAAAGGTGAAGGGACTTGTCCCAGGCCACACGGCCCAGGGGGTGGCAGACAGGCCTGTGTGAGTTCAGAGTCCATGGCCCAGCTGTACACCATCGGGCCAGGGGTGGTCCTGGGACCTGGGCTAGGGCTGGGTTCTTCGGCAGGGGATGATGGGCGGGTTCCTCCGTGGGGCGGGCAGCTGAGAGCTCCCCACAAGTCCCAGGAGAGTGGTAGCCCCCCTAGGGAGAGGTCCTGAGAGGCTAGAGCCATCTCGGTGAGGAGGGAGCAGAATGGAAACCGTCCTTCCCCTCAGCCAGGGCAGAGGCAGGCTTCGGCACCCCAGGCTCCCCAAGCCCTCCCTCCCTCCCTCCTTCCCTTCTTCACAGCTGAGTACCCTCCTGCTACACGCTGCATCCAGGAGGCAGGTCCCACACACCAGAGCAAATAGGTGCTTGCTTCTTGCTGAAAAAAGGAAACAGGGATATCTTCAGAGCCCTCTCATTTTGTTTGAAATCAAAGACCAGATTCCCAGTGACTTAAAAGTGTTGTCACCTTTGCAGTATAGAGACAGAAACGCAAGGTGGACTTTGCTGAGCACCTACTTACTATGTGTCACGTACATGCATGTTCCTCATCCACGCCTCCCAGCACTCATAGTTGCAAGTGTTAGTATTCCCATTTCACAGATAAAGAAATGGAGGTGGCCAAGTGACTAACACGAGTCCACCCAGTAGTGGGTGGCGGAGCCAGGGCTCAAGCCCACATCTCTTTGTGCCCCAAGCCCCTCCTCTGTGTTCTGTGTCCCCCAGACAGAAGCGGCACCTTGTATTTGAGAGCCCGCTCATGTTCTTTTTGTACGTGGTCGTTACAAAACCATCCCAAGAGACCGGCAGGTCAGGGAGGCTGGGGGAGGAGGTCAGGACCTCCCCGGCCCATGGCAATTGTCCCACCTCGCTGACTCCTGATCCAGTGCCCTTCCACCCACTGGGGGCTCATAATGAGAGCATCTCATGGACAGAAGGTGGGTCACACAGGCCTGGGCTGCCCCGAGGGCAGCAGACCTCCTCAGAGTACCTGTGCTCTCTGGAGACGTGTCTGATGAGGACAGGCCCTGAGCAAGGCAGCCCCACAGGGTGGCAGGGGTTTCTTGTGGGAGTGGGTCCTTGCTTCCCACCCCTGCTCTGCTGCAGGTGCTCAAGGCAGATGGCATCCCCTACCTGGGCCTCAGGCTCCCCATCTGTCAGATGGAAGGGTGGGACTGGACAGAAGAGCAAAGCAGCGCCTCCCAGCTCTGATGCGCCACGCATCCCTGTAAGCCAGCTCCAAAGGCAGATCTCAGGAACGACTCCCAGAAGTTTTCTGGGCCCAGCAGCTTGTGGGGCATACGTGGGTGGTGTGACACCCTTGTGGGTTCAAGGGCCCACTGAGCTCCACCAGCATCCCATCTCCCAAGGGCAGCCAGTTCCTCTGTCTGTTCTCCCCTCTGGCCCGACTCCAGCCCTCCAGCCCACCTCTCCCTGCTCCCCTCGGCCACTTGCTGGACACCCTGGCGGGACCCAAGTGTTCCCCAGACCGGCTACAGGGCAGGGAAGAACAGGGAGGGAGCCGGGAGCCAGCTGAGCTCAGATCCCAACTCCCTCGGCAGCTGGACAGCCTTGGCCAAGTTGCCTCTCCGTTCTTTCATGTCTCCATCCGTAGAATGGGCCGATTCTCAAAACCACCTGAAAGAGGCTTTGGGAGGAGGTAAATGAGTTCACACCTGAAGAGTTCTCAGAACAGGACCCGGCGCGTGACACCGAGGCCACCCCTCTGTGCTGTCTGTTATTTGTGAGACCATCCCCTCTTCTACCCTGCAGCCCTCCCACCCAGCGCCTGGGGGCGGGGAAGAGAAAGCAGGTTCCATCACGTGGGCCACCGTTATGGCCAGTCTGGGACCTGGCAGGAGCACGGGATTGAGCTCTCATCTCAATTTCCCATGATCCTGGGAGTGGGGGACGCTCGGGCGCTTCTGGCCTCGGTCTCCCCTTCTGTCAGGGTGCTCCTCCACTCCCGGCACCTTCGGGACTCTGTGAACGTCAGCTGGACGTTTCCATCCTCCCAGCCATGGCTCGGAGCAGTCCGGGCTCCCTTCCTCCCGTCCGCTGTGTCCCAGGCTCCATGTCAGCCCCAGGTCACGGTTTGCTGTGTAGACGAGTTAGCTAGGGAAGGCAGGGCTAGATGGCTGTGCCAAGCAGAGGGCCAAATGTGTTACACGGTGGGCCCCTGGCCGAGGGCTGTGTGGTCATCCTCCTGGGTCATCCACAAAGCCCTGCCCGGGAGGAAGACAGACACCTGTGCAGTGGTCCACAAGGCCCACCCCTGGCCTGCTCACATTCTCCCCCTCCCCCCCAGGCCCCTTTGAATGCCTTGAGAATTGCTAAGCTCTTTCCAGTCTCAGGGCCTTTGCACGTGCCATGCACTTTGTCAGGGACACTGCCTCCTTCTCTCCCCTAGTCACCTCCTGCTCGGCCTTCAGAGTCCAGATCAGTCATTACTCCCCTGGGGAAACCCTCTGTGGCTCTTCCTTCTCTTGCTAGAGAGGCCCAAGGCCTCTGGCCGAATGCACTCATGGCCTTTGCCCCCGACCTCATACGCCTCTGTAAATATACACTGATGTGCTTGCTCTCTGCATCTCACAGCTGCCTCCAAGCCCTCTTGGGAGCAGAAACTGCGGACTTTTCTGCTCACCCCTGTGTCCTCGGCACCTAGCACGGACACAAGGATGTAGGTGTGCTCAATGGACGTTTGTGGAATACATAGGCAAATGGAGAAGCAGGATGCGTAGGACGTCGTGCTCACTTCACAGATGAGGGGCCTGGGGCCAGAGAAGTGGAAGGACTTGTCCAAAGTCACACAGCCTGTCGGGCGGAGAGGGGGTTTGAGCAAGGTCCATCAGATGCCACTCCCAAGCTCCCTGCACCCATCCCTGCTTCCCTACCGCCTGCCCTGGAGGACTGAGAGGCAGGGGAGCCCCCTGGAGTCCCAGAGGGTGGGGTTCGAGTGGCAGGTGTTCTAGAGCCTTCCTGAGGGCCGAGCCTTCCAGGAAGTATCTGAGTTGTTCTGGCTCCGGCCTCCTCCTCCAAACCTCCATTTCTTCATCGGTAAAATGCGGGCAGCCCTCTCCACACAGCAAGGTGGTCGGGGGCTCAGTGTGTGAATAGAGGTGTGCACATGAGTACCCAGGGTAGCACCCAGCAGAGGCAGCTGATGTGGCCCCTGTGGCTTCCATGCCATCTGGGCTGGGCACCCAGACACCACGTCTTCTTCTCTAACTTCCCACTAGCTATGGTTCCAGCAGCTCCAGCCACCGGTCAGGCAGCAGTTGGGCCTGCCACTCATCACCCCTCTGCTCCCGACCTCTCTAGAAATCCTCCCTTCCTGCTGGGTCCCCACAGCGTCCTCAGCTGGAGGGCATGCAGAGACATCACAGGCTTCAGGGAGGACAACGCCGCGTTTGCACCCTCAGTCCTGGGCCACAGAGCAGCGCGCCCTCGAGAAGCCACATACCCTCTCTGAGCCTGTTTCCTTACCTTACGTGGAAGTCTGGCAGCATCAGACTCTCCTGGGGCAGTCGTTAAGAGCCAGAAACACAGCAGGTGCTCAGCAAATGGCAGGTTCCCTTCCCTCCTCTCCCGACATCCATGGACCCACTGAGCCCACCCCCACTGTCCCCTCTTTCCTCCTCCTCTCCTTCCTTCTGGGAGTCAGCCTGCCCACAAGAGTGAAAGTACACATGCACTTAAATGTGAACTAGGAACCCAAGTACGGTGCCTCACAGTCACTGAGAGTTGAATAAATATCTGTTGACAAAATGACCCAAAGAAATAAGTGATTAGCGGTGGAATGCCAGGTTCTAGATAGCTGGGAGGGAGCATTTGGACACAGGGGCTCCTTCCTGGGTGTTCAGCTCACCAGAGTCCAGCCTGGGCTCAAGCATCCTGGCCCCAGTTAGGACATCTCTGGACAGTGGTTTCTGCATGAAGTCAGGGTCTCCTTTGTCTTTCTAAGCCAGGGAT
>CAUYQG010147515.1:0-14721 GCA_963574415.1 Tarsius wallacei | reverse complement strand
GCCCGGCTAATTTTTTGATTTATTGTAGAGATGAGGTCTCGCTTGCCCAGGCAGGTCTCGAACCCGCGGGCTCAGGCAATCCACTCACCTCAGCCTCCCAAAGGCGCGGGATTACAGGCTGAGCCACCGAGCCCGGCTGACATTTTTACAGTTTTAAGTAATGGGTTAAAAATAACATACTTCTTGATTTAGGGGGATAATTCATTTTCATTTTGGCCACGATGTGCCCTCATGTTTTACAGCATATGGTGATTTGCATTTGTTGATTCTTAGTAAAGAAAAATTATTGAAAGTTGGTATTTGTGTGAGGATAGATGAATTGATTCTATATCATATGCTTTAATTATCCTAAGGAAAGAATTTATCTTAAAATTTTCTTCAGTGAATCTTTGTATATATAGAAGGAACATTTTTATTTTCTTAAAACTAGTGAAATATATTTCTTTATGGCATTAGAACTTATTGTGATATATATCTTAAATTACATGATTACTTTAGAAAACACAATTGAAGTTAATTGTTGGTGATTTAAAAGAAACTCAGTCCAACAAAGAATATAGCAAAATGACCAGTTTTGAAAGGAAATGTTTGTATTTATATACAGTTAAAAGATGAAAATATTAATCTATCCATGTGCCATTTTACAGAATGTAAAAAATGTATGAAGTACTTTGTAATGCTCCTAAAACTTCTATAGTTCTTCTGTGGGCAAGAGTCTAAAAATCGAATGAATGTTTTTATTGTTTCTTTGTAGGTTTAATATCTTTACATTAATGTAAAAATATATTTACCTACATATTTTTAGGTAGCATAAATGATCATTGATATAAATAGAACTATATTTAGATTTGAGTGAAGTGGCCAGTGGGATATTGTAATTGATTATGTAGTGTTTTCACAAAATTACTTTTAATTAATTTTATTGTTTGTTATGTCTGTATATACATTTTTCTTCAAGTCTGTGTCTATATAAACAAACATGGAAACACCGGCCCTTACCTGGATCCCAAGAGAATCCAGCAGCTGCCTGACCACTTTGGCCCAGGCCCTGTGAATGTGGTGCTCCGCCGGACTGTGCAGGCCTGTGTAGATTGTGCCTTTCAGACTAAAACTGTTTTTGGATTCCTTAAGCCAGATAATCGTGGAGGAGAAGTGATAACTGGTACCCTCATCTAATCCTTTATTCAGCTTTTTTTCCAAATTTGATTTTAGTTTTCAAGAAGGCTAGGATTTTATAATGTGTAGAATATACATAGCCTTTGTATTCTGTTAACTATAATATTGCAATATTATATTGGTATAATAATATTTATAATATATGTTTGTAGACTTTTAATTCTGGTTTGAAAAGATTACTTTCAGACTATACAAATGATGTCAGACTAATACTATATATTGAGGTGAAAGGTACCAATTCTTCCTTTTAAATGCTGTTTTAAGCTCACTAGAGACAGTATAACCTTGGTAGATAATATATTTTAATGTTTATAGAAAACAGACTGATCTGTAAGAAGCTCTAAATAAAACTGTGATTCAGGAAGTCATTAAGAGATAAGATACAGCTGGTAGCTTCCATGATTATGCGACTAAATATCACAACATTCATACCCATGGAATGTTTAAAATAGAGAGAAGTGTACTTATATTATAGATCAGTGAGCTTCTGTTGATGTTGTTTACTTTATGAATATTTTAAAATGAGAATGTTTCTAGCAATATAGGCTATTGTGTTTGAATGAGAGGAACTTTTATCATTTAAGATTATTCCTTTATGAATTACAAAACCACTAATTAGACTATATTTCCTAAATTGATGGGTTTTCTGTTAGAGTTGTATTTCTCATCTCTGTGAGATGACTCTAACATCTTTTTTCCCCCAAATAGCCTCCTTTGATGGGGAAACTCATTCTATCCAGCTCCCTCCAGTGAACAGTGCATCATTTGCTCTTCGCTTTCTCGAGACCTTCTGCCACAACATGCAGTGTGATAACCTTTTGAGTAGCCAACCTTTTAGCTCTTCCAGGGGTAATACTCGCCCTGCAGAACATGATACAAATAAATCAGGTGAGATAAAATATAAATTTCTATAATCTACTTCTGTTTAACTTGTGTAATTCAGTTTTTCCTTGGTTCCTCCTCAAAGTAAACATTTTAGCCACAATGAATTAATTAGTAATGTATATCATATAGTTGTTCTTGTTCATTCAAAGTAGGAAAGTAATTTCTTACTGTATTCCTAATGAACTTGAGAATCAAACCCAGTGGGGTTATGTTTGGCTTCTTTGTGATTCTCTAGCAGAGTTACACATTTTCTATTCAATTGAAATGTGGTTTGAAAGTTATTGACCTTGATAATCCTAAGAAGTTAGCAAAGCATGTGGAGTCCATTGGCTATAAAGATGAAGATTTTGTTGCAGTCATTGAGAGATGTGACAAATGAGTGATATGCTTGAATTGAACATTTGAGCCATGGTTGCCTCTCTTCTGTAAGGCCCCAAAAACTGATGCCTGAAGAAGAGGGCTGGTGTCAGGTCATCCTGTAGCACCAAAAGCAGGATTCTTGCTTCTGATCCCTACAGTAAAAAGCTCTGGTAAGAGTAGCTGAAGTTCTCAGATCTTGTAGCCCCATGGTTTTCTGGTCAGGTGTTGATGATTCTGGAACTATAAAGAACCATCACAAACTATCTAAGTCCTGGAATTGTAATTCACATGCTACTCAAGACTAAAACTTTGGGACCATCTCCAGCTACTCCTCTTTTTGGTCCTCCTGGTTATCCACACCTTTCCTATAAGCCTTATCTCCCCTACTTCAGTGAAGTCTCTCATGGCCATGCCCTCCTCTCCGTATTCTTATTAGTTCCCTGCTTCAGTCCCCATTAACTTCTTCTCTGATTTAGTAAAGCAGTCTCCTAACTGGAATCCTTTTTCCGCTTTCTCCCTCCTGGTGTAGCTGTTTGATATAAAGGTCTTGATACCATGACAGCCTTGTGAAAGTATACATGGGGAGGCAGTGGAATGGACATGTATTGGACTTTGTCAGACATGAGTTCCAATGCTGACATTATAATCTATATGCTGAAAGGGCAGGAAGTCTGACAGTCCTCAATTTTAATCCAAATCCTGCTGTGAACTAGCTATGTGCTCATCAAAGTACTAAGTCTCTTTGAGCCTCAATTTCCTCATCTGCAGAATGAAAGTACCAAGTCTCTTTGAGCCTCAATTTCCTCATCTGCAGAATGAATACCTCTTGAGTTGTGAGAGTAAGGGAAAATATATATAAACTCTGAGCCTGCATTATGCCTGGCATGAAATAGGGACGATAAAGGTAGCTGCCAGAATTAGGGGGAAGAGGAAGAGTAAAGGCTTATGGTTTATGTTCTCATGTGATAGTATCCACTTGTTCCTCCTTCACAGAAACTTTTCTCCGGTATAGCTCTGTTTCTCCCCCCTTCTTTGCAATATTATTGTTATATGAATTAGATTTTCATACATTATAAGTTCAACAATACGATTGTATAATCATTGCTTGATGTAGTTGTCTTTTAAATAAGAAAAGAGAAGAAAAGGGTCACAAAACAAAATACATTTGCTGGTGCTCTGTATTTCTGTCATGTGGATTTGAGCTACTCTCTAGTGTCCTTTAATTTCAACCAGAAGTCCTTGAGTGTTTCTTATAGAATGGCTTTGCTAGAGAGGAATTTCCTCAGTTTCTGTTTCTCTGGAAATTTATTATTTTCTCCTTCATTTTAAAAGGTCAGTTTTGCTATATATAGGCTTCTTTATGACTGATTTTTTAAAAACATTTTGTTTGTTTCAGTCTTTGAAAATTGCATCCCACTTCCTTTTGGCCTCTGGTTTCTGATTAGAAGTCAGATGCTAATCTTATCGAGAACCCCTCGTGTGTGATGATTTGCTTTTCTCTTGCTGTCTTTTGCTTTTGGCATTTTTACTGTATTGTTTCTAGGTGTGAATCTCTTCGTGTTTATCCTAGTTGGAGATTTTGGAGCTTTTTGAGTGTGCAAACTAATGTTTTCCATCACATCTTGGAAGCTTTTAGCCATAGTTTTTTCCCAATATTCTTTCTGTTTCCTCCTTTCTTTCCTCTCTTTCTGAGATTCTCCTATTTGTGTAATTTTGTATGCTTGATGGTGTCCTACAGGCCCTGAAGATTTATTCATTTTTCTGCGTTCTTTTTTCTTTGTTTCCTGGACTGTATAATCTTTACTGCCCTTTCCTTTAAGTTTGCTGATTCTTCTGCCTGATCAAATCTGCTATTGAATCTCTCTACTGAATTTTTCATTTCATTTTCAACTTCTAGATTTTGGTTTGGTCCTTGTTTAAAATATTTTTATTACTTTATTCATAGTCTCTATTTGATGAGACATTATGTTTATATTTCCTTTTAGTTCCCAGACATGATTTTCCTTTGTTATTAGCTGATTTAAAGTCTTTGTTTAGTAAGTCCAATTTCTGGACTTCCTTCGGGACAGTTTCTAATGACTGATTTTCTTTCCTGTGTATGGGCCATATTTTCTTTTCTTTCTTTTTTTTTTTTTTTTTGCTGGTCTCATATTTGTTATTGACAATAGGATATTTTACCATTATTTACTGTGCCAACACCAGAAATCAGATTCCCTCTTTCCAGTGTTTGTCAGTGTTGCTGGTACTGTTCTTTGTCATATGTGGCCACTGAAGTCGGCTTGGGTAGCTTAGCATGGTCACCTAATGACTGGATAGGGATTTCCTTAAATGCCTGGAACCATTATGTCTCCCAACCTTAGCCAGGTGATTCTCTGTGTGTGTTGGCATATAACTTCAATGCTTTAAGAGGCAGTATGTAAGTCTGCTTTGTGCAGAGCCTCAATGTCAGCCAGAGAGGAAAGATTAGGGCCTTCTCAGGTCTTCCGTGGGCAGCAACCCTGCACATGTGACTTCTAGATTCCCAGGAATATGTCTCCACTCTTTTGACGGGGGGGTGGGGAGTGTTGAAGTTTCACTCTGTCGCCCAGGCTGGAGTGCAATGGCATGCTTACTGCCCCCTCAGCCTTCTAACTAGCTGGAACTACAGGCACACCTGGCTAATTGTTTTTGATTTATTGTAGAGATGAGGTTTCACCAGGTTGCCCAGACTGGTCTTGAACCTGTGGGCTCAGGCATTCCTCTCACCTCAGCTTCCCAAAGTGCTGGGATTATACACATGAGCCACCATGCCCAGCTATCTCTACTTTTTAAAGTCCCATATTGGACATCTTATTACCCAGGGTTTCCTTTTAAGCTTTCTGGTCAGCCCTATTATTAACCTGAACTGGTAATGCTGTCTTAAGCAGCTTTAGAGATAAACATTGCTGTGATTTCCCCCTCAGATGCCTTAGAGATGATGTTATTCACACAGAGCAAGCTGTGATTTGGGGCAGATAAACACAAGCCCTGAGAAGGAGCTTTTCATTGAGCTGCAAGACTGATCTACTAGTGACAGTTCTCTGAGGATGGGGCATTTGGAGAGCTCCAAACCCGTTGTGCCCTACTCCAGTGACTACTAGGCTGCTGTTTTTCTTTCTTCTTTTTTTTTTTTTTTTTTTTTTTTAAGAAGATCCTTGTGACCTTGGGCTGCTGTTTTTCACACGTCCTGTGGTTGTGAAACTGTGGGTTTTTAAAAAATTTTATTTTAGAGTTGTGGGGTACATATGAGAATTTACCACATCAGTAAATTGTGCAGGTGAGATTTGGTCTCTAGTGGACCTGGTGAACACTGGTTGTGTGCCCCTTATCCTTCTTTTCTTCCTTCCTCCTTTAGCAGTATCTAGCATTTGTGCTCATGTGTCCAGTGATCAGTACCCACTTATGGGTGAGAACATGTGGTATTCAGTTCTTTGTTTCTGTGATAGTTCACTTAGAGTGATGGTCTCCAGCCGCATCCATGTTGCTACACAGGACATGATTTTGTTCTTCTTTATGGCTATATAGTATTCTGTCGTGTATATGTACCACACTTTCTTTATCCAGTCCACTTTTGATGAACATCTGGATTGGTTCCATGTTTTTTTCATTGTGAGTAGTGCTGCGGTAAATATATGTGTGCAGATGTCTTTTTGGCAGGGCAATGTATGGTAGCTTAATTTTTAGTTCTTTGAGAAAGCGCCACATTGCTTTCCACAAGGGCTGAACTAGCTTACATTCCCACCAACCACAGCCTTGCCAACACCTATTGTTTTTTGACTTTTTAATGATTGCCATCCTTACCAGTGTTAGGTAATGTCTCACTGTAGTATTGACTTGTATTTCTCTGATAACTAGTGAGACTGAATATTTTTTTCATTTGTTTGTTGGCTGCTTGAATGTCTTCCTCTGAGAAGTGTGTGTTCATGTCCTTTGCCTACTTTTTAATGGGGTTGTTTGTTTTTTTTCCTGTCAATTTTTTGAGTTCCGTATCGATACTAGATATTAGGCCTTTGTCGGATGCATAGCTCGCAAATATTTTTTCCTATTCCATGGGTTGCCTCTTTACTCTCTTGATGGTTTATTTTGCTGTGCAAAAACTTTTTAGTCTTAGCTTTTGCTGCATTTAATTTTGAGGACTTGGCCATGAATTCACTCTCTCTCCCTCTCTCTGCGTGAACTCTTGTACAACAGAAAAAGCTCGACCATCCCTGAAGCATGGCCTCAGCGGCGAGGGGGAGCTGGAGAGGGGTCCAATCTTACCTAGCCCTCCTCAACCAGCTTTCTGCACCCTGCCCTTCTTGAAAGCCCCGGAACTAAGGAACTTTGGGAGTTCCCATATCCTCACTCACCACCTAGGTCATCTATGCACTTCCCTAGAGAAACAAAGGCCAAGCAAAAAAGCCCACAGCCACCATTACAGCTGACTGTCTCCTGTAAGTACCACTTCCTGGTTGAAAATCAACTGGCACAGCCCATTACAACACCCGAGACAATAATACAGCCCTTGAGAGGGAGATAAGAACAAAGCCCATGACATCATTCATCTTGCAGGCTAGTTGATAGATTGAGGTATTAGAGAGCTTCTCCAGAGGGTCCTCCAGAGACATTGGTGGCTGTTGGTTTTCTAGCCTACTATGAAAATGGAGCAAGGGGGATATTAGGGTAAGTTGCCACAGAGTTTGCTGTTCTTTCGGAGATTCAGTTATTTTTCTTGAATGTACCTTCTTTGGATTGTGGCAAGCCTTTAATTAATTTCTAGAGCTTTGAAAGAGTTAATTTTGACCATTTTTACCAGTGTTTTTATGAAGGAGATTTTCGGTTATCTTTGATCAATTATCCAGGACGTGTCCCTCTAGGATGAATTGTAAAATAGCTTGTATATTGCCTGGCTATTCCTAGTTTTCTCTGTAGGAACAATTTTCTCCCTTAGCTTACTATAATACTCAGAAGCAGTAGTTAAGAGTCAGTATTATGTTTGTTTCAGCCCCAGATAGTAGACCATACACTAGCTTCATAACCTTTTTTATAAAGAAAGCATCATTATAATACATATAAAAGTTAAGACCTTTTCTAATCTTGCTGAGATTCTGAGGTAAATAAATATTTATAGAAAACTATAGTACTAAAATTTTTCATATTATTAAGTGGTCATTGGAAAAAAACAATTATTTCTTCATTTTTCTTATTTTATTTTATGTTTTTCTTAATTTTTTTATTTTAAGGATGTGGGGTACAATTTAGGGTTAAGTATACAAATGTTCATTATGCAGGTACCCTTGTTTATGAGGCATGCCCCTCCCTCCCCTGGCAGTTTCCTACTACTGCCAATCCCTTTCTTATAGTGTTATGATAATTGTTCAAGGTCTGCTTATAAGTGAGAACATATGGTACTCTGTTCTTTGTTTTTGTGTTAGATCACCGAGTATGATAGACTCTAAATCCATCCAAGTTGCTGAAAGTCCATATGTTTGTCCTTCTTTTTGGCTGCATAATATTCCATTGTGTATATGTACCACATTTTTTTTTTTATCCAGTCCAGCTTCAATGAGCAGCATGGTTGGGTCCATGTTTTTGCTATTGTGAATAGAGCTGCAACAAACATGTGTGCAGGTATCTTTTTTGTAGAATGATTTATGTTCCTCTGGGTATATTCCCAGTAGGGGAATTGCTGGGTCATATGGAATATTAATTTCTAGTTCTTTCAGAAATCGCCACACTGTCTTCCAAAGAGGTTGCATTCTCGTATTTCTCCGCATCCTCGCCAGCATCTGTTGTTATTTGTTTTATTAACGATGGCCATTCTTACTGGGGTTAGGTGGTATCTCAATGTGGTTTTGATTTGCAATTTGATTTGCATTTCTCTGATGTGAGGCTGAGCAGAAAAACCCAATTATTTCTTTCTTTAGAATTGGATATCTTGAGCAACCCCTTGGGTCTCCTCCCATTCTGGGAGCTTTTCTGTCCTCTCAGTAAATCTTGCTTTCTCAAAAAAAAAAAAAGAAAAAAAATAATTGAATATCTTAATTAATTATAGAAATATTTTCATATATTGAGATATATTTTGCCTATTGGTTTTGTGGTTCATGATCAAAGATAAAATGCAAATGGTAAGAGCTCTCTTGGACTCATTGGTATTAACTTAGTAACTAGATTGCTAAAGGTTGTTCATTATATGATTTTGAAAGGCATTCCTGGTCCCCAGCCAAAATTTTGAACCAGATGAAATTTGACTTTGATACTTCCTCATTGCTGGAAGGTCTATTATCAGACTTTTTAGATTTATACTTTATTTGTTCTTTTAGATGGGGGTTAAACCAAGATATTGGTTGATACTTAGGGTTCATTGATAATTAAAGCTGTCTTTACTTTTAGGATCGTGCTTTAAAGAGTGTTCCTTTAGGGAGAAATGCATTTGGTTGAATGATAAGCAAGTAGTAGAGTAGTCTTAAGGGTAGCTCTAGGCCATGATTGTTTCCTTCAAAGTGGGGTGTTCATTATACCATGTCTTCTCTTTACCCTCGCTTAAGTCTTAACTCCTCTTGGTCATGCAGACAATTTCCCAAGACTGTTTTGGCACATTTTAATGGATTGCCTCACTGCTTCCTGAGGTATTTAGAGAGCTCTAATGGCACAAGCATAAAGAAACCTAGACATACTCCTTCTGGAAATGCCTTTAACTCTTGAATACTATTTCAGTGGAAGTATTTAGTAAGATGAAATAGACACATGTTATTCATGAGCAATCAAATAATTGACAAATTGTTGATGAAATTAGAGTAGGCAAATGGTATTAGAAACAGAAGAGTTTCCTGCTGATGATGCAAAAATGCTTGAGTATTTTATTCGCTTATTGTAACAGATACCTATATATTTTTGAAAACAGTAAAAGAAGATATAACAGAAAAGAAAACCACCAAACGATCTCCACCGCAACCTGTACCTTATGTTGTTCCTCTCTCTCCCAAGTTCCCCAAAACAATGGCGTATGCCTCTAAAGGTAAATAAAATTTACATGTCCAAGAATTGAAAAATTCTTCTACTATCACTTATGTATAATCTTTGGGTGGTGATACTGGAGGGAAGGAAGTATATTTGCCCAAATAAGCTTGGCAGTTACTACTACTTTGACAGCTTTGTTGAGCACTTCATTTTCTTCAGAAGTGCATAGCTGTCATTTCTTAAATTAAAAAAAATTGTAATAACCTTTCTGTGCAACTTTATATTGCTAAAAACTGGTAGAAAAAGGAATAGAAAAACCTAGTCTGGTACCTTTCTCCAGTGAACGGGTTTACTGCCAAAGTAGTAAGTAGATGTAAGAAATCAATTGTATGATCATATATAACACATGTTGTTAAGAACTACATTCCTAAAAACAAATGTTTTCTTTTTTTGTGTGTGTGTGTTGGAGTCTCCTTCGACCTGCTGGGCTCCGGTGATCCTTCCGCCTCAGCCTTCCAAGTAGTTGGAATTACAGGCACGCGCTACCACGCCTGGCTAATTTTCTTGATTTATTGTAGAGATGAGGTCTCGCCAAGTTGCCTAGGCGGGTCTCAAACCCACAGGCTCAGGCAATTCACTCACCTTGGCCTCCCAAAGCGCGGGATTACAGGCTGAGCCACCAAGCCCAGCCAAAAACAAATGTTTTCATGAGGTGTTTATAGTCTTGGTAGCAAGACTGGCAAGTGATAGTAAGTTACCATGAAAAATATAGATGATATCATAGAATCAATTTGGATTTTAAGACAGTGTCCGTTATTATAAGTGCCAGGGAGGGAATGGCTGTGTACTTTGTGTTAGAGGTTTGCGATCCAGTATAGTATTAGTTAAGCGAACTGTTTTGGGGGACGAGATGTTTGACCTTTTATTAATAGTATTTGAACTGTAAGTCTATTGAAGATAACCTCCTTTGTCTTTTTCCCTGTAGAAGAATTATTGTCTCCTGATGGAAGTGGCATTCCCAAAGAGGAAAAGCTTCTTGAAGATTCCAAGACCTCATCATTAAATTCAGGAATTTCTTTGAATCCTGCCTGTAGAAATCCTATGTATATGCATGCTTCAGTCTCTGGAAATCTTTCTCAAAATGTGCCAGCCACATCAAGCTCAGCACTAGTTGGAAGCAAATTATCTCCCAAGAGCAGTCACCATGAAGTTAAATTCCAAATGCAGAGGAAAAGTGAAGGTATGTTCAAGAATAGTGATTTTTAACCCCTTGAGATATCCACACCCAGCAGCATCCCTGGAGAGTATATGACATTGGAGAAAGTGCTACAATAGGGGAGGCTGAGTCCTTCCTTTCATATTGCTGTCAGGGTGAAAACGTTATAGATGCTCCAGCCTTCATGACACCACAGAAGTGTCACTGGAGCTCTGGATGACCAATGATGTCTCTCATAGAGACTTCTCAGATGAGTAGCACTCAAGCAGTTCTAGTTTATCTTTTCCTTGGGTTCTATCTGGACTCAAATTTCTCAAGACCCAGAGGCCTGGAAAGACATACTTACTCCCCATCCTTCTTTCTGGTAGCCTTTCTTCTTTGTCTCTCTTAAGACCTTTTCTGGCCCAGCCTGTGGGTAACTCTCAGATCTGGGCTCTAGCATCCTGTTGGTGCAGCCACACCATTTTTCCATCTTTTGCATACTCGCTCAGACCCACCAGGAAGACATGGCATGTATCAACAGGGCAGCATCCTTTTGCCATTTGGACAGAGCCTAAACAGCCTTCCATGTGCAAAGAGGGTTATATATCCTGCACCTTTTTAAGAATGAAGGGTGCAGGAAAGTGAGGGTGGGAAGAAATGTTTTTTTTTCCCCCCTCCAGTTGGGCATCTAGGCAAGGTTGAGGAGTGCAGGAAGTGGGACCCAAGTATCTTCTTTACCTTTCATCATGGCTATTGTAATATTTAAATATGCACATGCACATGGTGTGACATATTTAATGCTGTCACCCCCATCCCCCACCCTATGGAGATTGTCTGTGCTTTTAGAGTGACATGACTTGTAAAAGTCTAAAAATAGATACTTATTCCATAAGGGATGGTATACCCTGAATTTTTCAGTATTTTCGCTAAGTGTGACCTTTTGAAGACTGGCCTTCCCAGGAAAAGGGTCTACAATGTTACCTCTTATACTGACTGTCTCACTTCCAAATGTATGCCTAACACAACCGTGCCACAGTGGCCTGTATTTAGGCTTCAGCAGGCTAGCTTCTGGTTTTCCTAGAATGAAAAGACTAATATTAATGACATTACTTATTAATAACTTACCAAGTGGTAATAGAAATCATCTTCTTCAATACTTTCTGGTATTATATGCCAGATATGTAATATTTTATATGACCTCATATATTATATTATTGAATCAATTTCTTGAAATGTAGGTGCTGGTAAACATTTTCAAGTGAGAAATCTGATGTAATTTGGCTAAGGTCCCTCAACAAGAAAGTGGTTTCGCCATTCCTTGAACCCAGACACTCTGGCTCCAGGGCCATACTCTTAACTCCTGTGCTGCCTGCATCTCCAAAGAATAGGAAGCATTTCAATTGGAAACTGTCTAGAGGTGTCATTACTATTACTTTTTACGGCGTTAGAACTGTTACTTAAAGCTGAGTTCACCCCTGACAGCCAGTGATACTCAGACAACTTTCCATCCTGTCCTGCCTTATTATTTGAATGAAAAAAATTGCAGACCTTAATTACAGGAAAGAAATCCAATAACATTGTTGGAGAGAAATCAAATCACTTTCATTATGTTTATTTCAGAAATATTTATTATTATCCCAGTATATGAGGAGGGGACCAAAAAACCCCCCAGAATTTATTTATAAAGAATTGTGTTTTTATTCTTATGTGTTTAAATTTTAACCACCTTCGGAGTACTCTCTGTTTAATGCAATACACCTATCAAGATGTTTTTTCCACTGCTCAGAACAGTTTTGTCACTTGTCAATTTTTATGCCTTTTAGCACTTCTGCCTTTTTTTGTTTCACCTCTGGTAAAACGTTTCCCTTGGAGAACTCTTTTCATTGGGGAAACAAAAAAAATCTCTCAGGGTGAGATTGAGTGAACAGGGAGAGTGGGGCGCACAGGGATAATGCCGTTTTGGGGCAAACATGCTGAAAGAAGCTCCTCAAAAAAAAAAAATCACTGAAGTCAAACGCAGCTTCTCACAGCAACACTAGCTGATATACCGAGGCTGATGGGTTCCTAGAATACTTACGTGGCAGGGAAGCCTACAAGGGGCCTGACCTCCAAAAAATAATGCCAGTTTTTTTGGGTCTCCCTCCTATATAAGACCAAGAAAAGCATGACTGAACTTCATTTTTCATATGATTCATTTGTTTCATGTAATTTTTTGAATAACAGTATTGGAATGTTTGCAGATTTCTCTTAATTATTTTGAAGATATGGTCTCCATTAAATTATTTTTCCATAGTAGACTACAAATAGAATATCTTATAGTTGTATTTTTACTATAAAATCAGGGTTTTATACATGAAATCATATAGTATCACAATATATAGTTTATTTCTAGTGATCTGTTGAAGTAGTTGCATGTTATTAAAAACAAATATATCAAACTGATGACAGAAACCAGAAATCCCACAAAAATTTAAATTAGAGATATAATAAGCCTTGCAAACAATTTTTAATGTTAAGTTGCATCTTGGTTGAGTTAAAGGAGTTGGTATTTTTGTCTAAATTGTCAGAATACCTTAGGTACGGCATGGTCTGCACCATCATCATTTTTCCTTGGGTTGATAAAACCCATCAAAATTTCACGGTACATATAACAAACTTTTTTTTTTCTCTGACAAGTGGAGGGGAGGATATTTTGGTATCCAGTTTTAATTTCACATCATAGTTGTGATGTTAGAAAGAAAAGAAATAAAATTCAGAGCCACGCACAAAATTTAGCCACTATGATTTTTTATCTTCTATTTTTCTTTACTTTTCACCTGGGTAAATACTCAAAATGTTCCTTAAATGGACACAGCCTGGATGATAGGGAAGAAAAGGTATGTCTTTGACTCATTCACACTAAAAAAAAAATCAGATTTGTGTTGACAGTCCTTGGTTAGAGAAACAAATCTTTCTTCACTTCATTAATTTATCACACACTAAACACTGTAGTTGACTAGATGAATACTTATCAGGACACAAATAAATTTTAACCCAATTTAGCGAAAAGCACAGCTGAAATCATTTGAAGTATGAGCACTTAATTGTTTCATATCTCCAGTTATTTCTTTTTTAACATGTAAACTTTCAACCAAAATATCTATTCCTGTGTAATTAAACATGAAAGAGGAAATAAATAAATGTTAAAGTTACTTCTGACTTAGCTCAATAGAAAGTATTCTTGTTTTCTTCTAAATTCAGGACCAAGGTCTCATTATGTTGCTTAGGTTGGTCTTGAACTCTTGGACTCGAGCATTCCTCCCGCCTCAGTCTTCCAAAGTGCTGGGATTCCAGGCATTAGCCACTGCACCTGGCCCAGATAAGCATTTAAACCATGAAAGATGAGAATTTAAAGAGTAAAAGGCGTGCTAAAAACCTACTTACTGAATACATGGGAGGGAGCTGCAAAAAAAACTAATTTAATTCTTAAAGATAGTGGGGTTATTGAAATTCTTTGATTAAAATGAACATAGTTAAGCAATTATAAAACTGTAAATTTGGAAAATTTCTGTTATATTTAACTATTAAAATAAAATCAATCTAGACAGACCAAGAGAGAGATTGAGAGAAATTCCTTAAAATACTTAAAGTAAGGGAGTCATAGATTAGTTGAGTTTAGCTATTTTTACCCAAGTAACGGATCTTTTGCTATATTTGCTTTTGGCCAAAGAAGCCTTGGATTGCTCAGTTTGTTTTATGATCTTTGAAACTTTTGGGTCACTTCTGAACCTACTTTTGTTTTGGATAGGGATGGGAGAAGTCAGATGGGACACTCTTGTATAGCCATCCTCACATCATCTTTAACTAGGATTTCACTAGATTTGACAGTTGAAGTCCTGAGTCCTTGCTGAGGTACTTCACAGAAGTTTCCAGGAATGAGACCATTGCTCCCTGCCTAACATCTCTTCTTTCAGGAAAATGATCAAGTCAAGTATGATTTGTCTTTTCTCCCCCCCCCCGACCATTGAAGCTCCAAGTTATATAGCTGTACCTGACCCCAGTGTCCTGAAACAAGGCTTCTCTAAGGACCCTTCAACCTGGTCTGTGGATGAAGTGATACAGTTTATGAAACATACAGATCCTCAGATATCAGGCCCCCTCGCCGA
>CAUYQG010147514.1:0-16958 GCA_963574415.1 Tarsius wallacei | reverse complement strand
AGGAATGTGGAGGCTAGGCCTGGAGAGTTGTTGCCAGACGGTGCTCACCATGGGGTGAACAGCCCTCGGGTCGGTGGGGGAATTCCCTGGCCTGTGCCAGGTGGGGATCCCTCCAGCCTGGATTGTGTGCAGGGGGTGAGGATACCAGCCAAACGTGGCTCCCTGCTTCAAGCACGGCAGACTCGCTGATTAAGATACACCTTCTAAACCTCGGCGTTTAGATTTATCATGAGCACATTTTAGATTTGCATTCTCTAAATGCTTTTAGCTTTTTAAAATGCACACACTTCTATCAGCTCATACAATCAGCCCGACAGAGGTGTGGCCGCTATAACCCCATCTATACTTGTGAGAAAACTGAGGGGTACATAATCAAACGAATTGCCTCTGAGGCAAAGAAAAAGTGGATACTCTTTGAGCGATTACTGATGCCAGGCACTTGTCTTGTCTGATTCTGTCATCAGAGAACCCTTAAAAGTGGGATGAGGACCAGTCTGGGCAACTTGGCGAGACCTCATTTCCACTATGAACAAAAAAACCCGCTGGGCGTGGTGGCGCGCACCTGTAGTTCCAGCTACTTGGAAGGCAGAGGCGGAAGGATCGCCGGAGCCCAGCGGGTCAAGGTCAATGCTGCGGCACCCGTGAGCGTGCCGCTGCACTCCAGCCCAGGCAACAGGGAGACTCTGGCGCAAAAAAAGAGTGGGATAAGGAGACTGAAGCTCTGAGGGCTGGGCGTTCGCCCGACGCACGCAGCCGGGAGTGCCGCAGAAGCACCTTTGCTTGTCACACCACTAAGCCCTCTTCGTCCCCCTGAGCTGTGGCACACCGTGGCCCCTTCCCTCGAGGAAGCCTTGGCCCTGCCTGGGAGCACTAGGGCCTTCCTGGGCTGGATGAAACACAGCGGCAAGATGGAGGCCTAAGGTGGCGGGGTCCCTCTCGGGGTTGTTCAGGCACTGGGACCGTCGGAACTCTGCGGCTGTCCTAAGGCCTTGCACCCAGGCCCTGGGCCATGCTTCTCCTCTTTCCTGGCTGGATCCCGTCACTCTCATTAGAGCCTTTCCACCCTAACCTGAAGCGGAATTTAAGATTTTATGAGGAGCAACTTGGATGTCTGTGGTAGTCACTCCTGCTGCTCTCCAAATATTCTGTCAGAGGAGGTCATGCTTCCAGCCGCTTGGAGCTGGCTACCACCGTGTAACTCACTTGGCCAGTGAGCAGAAGCCACTTGTGTCCAGGGGAAGATCCTAAGAGCCAGTTCACAGTAGTCCCAGAATAGTCTTTTGTCTTGCCTTGGCAACAGCTGAGACGAAGCGATGGAGCCCGGGTTGTCGGTTAGGCAGGGAGGTGAACCCCCAGCTGATGCACGATGGCCGTGTGGTATGAGAGAGATGTGTGCTGCTTTGAGTTGCAAAGATTTGGGGGATGTTTGTTACAGCAGTAAGTGCTAGCCCATTCTAACTGATATAGTAACATATTTGAGAACAGTATCCTTTTGAGACAAATGCTGTATTATGACATGTGTTTGCCTCACTCTTCTCATCTATAAAATGGGGATAATCTGTCATGTGAATTAATTAACTAATACATATGAATGAGCATATATGTGCTTGACACAAAGTAGACTTTATATGTGTTAACTATTACAATTAATGTTGTTCTTCTATGTGTTTGTTAGTGTTAACATAGCTCTTGTTCTTTCTTTTTTGATTGTTTCCTACATAAGCCCCAATTCCCAGCCCAGAGATGCATAAAGTAAGGTGCTGGAACTTTCTCACTGGGAGTAGCTGTGTGGAGGGCAAAGGGGAGGCCAGATCTTCCCCCGGCAGATAGCTCTGGAGGTGACCCAGTCCCAGGACAGTCCCTCTTTGGTATCAGTTGTCCTGTCTGCCTTCTTGGAAACAAGTCACACATATGTTGTCTATTTTTAAAAGCTTAGAAAACTTAAAAAGTGTAGAGAAAAAAACAAAAATGATCTATAATCTCACTCCAAAGATATCTTCTTTTAATATTTTTGTATGTACCCTTCTCATATATTTTTCTTGCGCTATTTTAACTTTTCCAACTAGGATTTGTACTGTACATAGCTGTCAGGCAAACTACATTACCTTTCTTGTTATTTTTTTAATGAAAAATATGTCAAGAACATTTTCCTACTTTATCAAATATTTTCCTACCAAACAATTGTAACACAGCTTAGTAAGGCACAGTTAAATTAGCAAGACAGCAGTTAAATTACCAACTCCTAAAACTAAGTTCAACCATGAAATTGCTGAGCGCTTAATACATGCCATGAATTCAGCTAGTGCTGATGATAAATCAGTGAAAAAATCAGGCCCAGCCAGACGCCGTGGCCCATGTCTCTAATCCTAGCACTTTGGGAGGCTGAGGTGAGAGGATTGCCTGTGCCCAAGAGTTCAAGACCAGCCCGGACAACTTGGAGTGACCTCATCTCTACAATAAATCAAAAAATGAGCCGGGCGTGGCGTAGCGCACGCCGGCAGTTCCAGCTACTTGGAAGGCTGAGGCTGCGGGGGCCGTGAGCGTGCCACCGCACTCCAGCCTGGGCGACAGAGTGAGACTCCGACTCAAAAAAAAGAAAAAGAAGAAAGAAAATATTCAGGCCCAGCCGGCCCTCAGGAGCTAGTCTTTCCCTTATCTCCCTGGGGACGCTCTGGTTCTGACTCCTGGGGGAGGGGCGCAGGGCGGCTGCAGATAGCGGTGTTGGGAGCCTGTGCCCGACTGGCCTGACTTGCACCCGTGCCCGTGCTGGACAAACTAGCAGAGATGTCCAAGCAAAGGCATGGCCGGGTTCAAAGAGAAATGAGGCAAGTACCGGGGCACCCAAGGGGGAGCAACGTGGAAGCCAGTAAGCCGAGCCGGGCGGGAATTGCAGATGCCTGGCAGAGGCAGAGGGTGCGGGTCTGTCTGTGCCCCCTGGAGCTGGGGTTTAGAGCTGCACGCACACAGCAGGCCCTGGGCCGGGTCGGAATGGGGAGCGGTGTCGGAGATCCCCGCAGAAGGTAGCCCCCCAAGAAGCTCCACACCTGGTAAAAGAGCAGATTCCACCCTGACACAGAGCGAGTGTGTTGCAGCTGGAGCTCTAAAGAAAAAGTTACATGTTTGCTACAAATCTTTAGACTCTGCAAACATGGTCCACATGGTTTAGGGTTTAGGGTTCAGGGCTGGAATGTATCGTGTGTGCACAGCCTAGGTACAGCACCAACCAAGAAATTAACATGAGAAATATTCCTGGGCTGGTAACACTCCACCGACACCTGACAGAAGAAAATGTCATCCTCTCAATGCAGGCCACAAAGAAGTCCCACAGATAAATCCCAAGCACAAGTGAGCTCACTCGTAAAAGTCACAAAACAGTCAAGGAAGCGAGTCTCCAGAGCAAGGGTCAAAAGAAACAGCAGACAGAGGAAGTAAGCCACCGAGTGAGTCATATAATGGAATTGTCCAATAAGTGTCATAAAGTGTCTAAAATTATTAAACACATGAATAAAGAAATGGAAATTGCAAAAAAGAACTGAATATTATGCAAAAAGAGAGGGGCTCGTTCTCAGACAAAACATCGATGGACATACATGCTGCTATCAGGCGTTTCTTGTGTCCCAGGAGGACTCCTCTACCAGCATTGTGTTTGGCCACAAGCAACAGAAAACATGACTGAAAGCTGTGGCTAAAACAAGTAGAAATTGCTTTTTTGAAAAAAACACAAGTTCTGAGGTGGGCGTCTGCTGACACTGGATAACTGTCCACCTGTGGCATCTAGGGCCCGGGCTCTCATCTCTGTACCCAGTCTCTCTTAGTAAATTATTTTTTATTGTCATCCTTGATGCCTCGTGGTTTCAAGATGGCTGCTGTCACTCCAGATATCACGTGACTGCGGGAGAGGAGGGGAGAAAAGAAAGGTGAAGAATGAAGAGCCAGCTATGTCGGTCCCTGCTTGTTCGAAACGACCACCACTGCCACTCTCACCACCACCACCACCATCACTGCCCTAATCAACACCACGTCACCACTGCCATCATCCTCCCCACCATCGCCACCACCATCACAACTATTATCACCATCATCACCACCACCACCGCCGCCAGCACCACCTTCACCATCGCCATCATCACCGTCACCACCATCACTATGACTACATCATCATCTTCACCACCACCACTACCACCACCACCGTCTCCACCACCAACAGGACTATCACACCACCATTACCGCTCTCACTGCCATCACCAACACCGTCACCACCAGCATCATCGCTACCATAATCAACACCATCACCACCGCCGTCATCTCCACCACCAGGAGCACCATCACTGTCATCGCCACCTGAACGTCACCACCGTCATCATCTCCGCCGCCACCACCCTCGTCACCGTCATCACCACCATCGTCACCATCACCGTCACCACCATCACGACCGGCTCTGCAAAAGAGTTCACGTCCACAGTGCCCCTTGGGCTCTGTCCGCTGGGCCCTTCAGCCCGAAGCAGTGAGTCTGTGGTGCCCTCAGACGTACCAGAGCTGGCATGAAGTTGGGAGCTCCGGGGCTATGCATCAGTTTCAACTGGCACAGGAGGCCGAGGTCCGGGAGACACAGGCCATCCTCACCACCTGCACCTTCCACTCCCTCGTTTGCTCTTGAAGATGCCCCCCCTTCACTCGAGGACACTTCTTTCTGGAAGGTTCCAGTGTGGCATCAGGGGCACGGCAGGAACTTCCTCGACTAAAAGCTAGTTAAGGAGCTTGCCAGAGAAACAGAACGTGTGATTAAAAGTAAGACAGCAGGGGGTGACATTTAGCCAGCTTTAAAAGGCACCCCTTTCCATCACGTTCACAATCACTATTAAAGCACCAACCACGTGCGATGTGTATTCAGTCGTTACAGAAAGATCTAAAGAAAGAAATTCTGGTTAGAAGTCCGCTGTCGCTCTACTTCCCACTCCTGCGGCTCTGATCCCGGGACGAGCCACCAGCCCAACCTTTTGAGATGGCCTATGTCCCCGCACCAGGCTACCAGCCCACCTACAACCCGACGCTGCCCTACTACAAGCCCATCCCGGGCGGGCTCAGCGTAGGCGTGTCCATCTGCATCCAAGGAGTGGCTAGCAAGCACGTGAAGAGGTTCTTCGTGAGCTTCGTGGTGGGCCAGGACCCGGGGTCAGACAGCGCCTTCCGCTTCAACCCCCGCTTTGACGGCCGGGACAAGGGGGTCCTCAACACGCCGCAGGGTGGCAAGTGGGGCAGCGAGGAGAAGAAGCGGAGCAGGCCCTTCCGCGAGGGCGCCGCCTGCGAGCTGGTGTTCATGGTGCTGGCCGAGCACTACAAGGTCGTGGCCAGTGGAAGTCCCTTCTACGAGTATGGGCACCGGCTGCCTCTGCAGATGGTCGCCCACCTGCAGGTGGATGGGGAACTAGAGCTCCAGTCAATCAACTTCATTGGGGGCCAGCCCCCCGCACCCCAGAGACCCATGACCATCCCGGCTTACCCGGGTCCCGGACACCAACAGCTGAACAGCCTGCCCATCATGGAGGGACCCCCGACCTTCGACCCGCCTGTGCCATACACAGGCAGATTGCCAGGGGGACTCACTGCCCGGAAAACCATCATAAGCATGGGCTACGTGCCGCCCACCGGCAAGAGCTTTGCCATCAACTTCAAGGTGGGGTCCTCGGGGGACATAGCTCTGCACATTAATCCTCGCATGGGTGAGGGCGCCGTGGTCCGGAACAGCCTCCTGGGTGGCTCGTGGGGGTCTGCGGAGAGGAAGCTCCCCAACAACCCGTTCGGCCCAGGACAGTTCTTCGATCTGTCCATCCGCTGTGGCTTGGACCGCTTCAAGGTATACACCAACGACCAGCACCTCTTTGACTTCTCCCATCGACTCTCTGCCTTCCAGAGAGTGGATGTGGGGGAGATCCAGGGTGATGTCACCTTGTCCTATGTCCAGATCTGATCTATTCCTGGAACTATAACCCTTGGGAAAGCAGAGGGATCCCCAGGACTCCCTTCTAAACTCCTAATAAAGCATCCGAGGGGGTCTCGTTAAAAAAAAAAAAAAAGAAGTCCACTGTCGGTTATTAGCTTATAAAGCTGTTCTTATTTGAAAGCAATAAATTTTGGTGTTTTTTTTTAAAGCAGTTAAGACTTCAGACTTGTCACAGTTTCTATCAGAAGCAGGTCAAAGTCAGGATTTTGATGATCCTGGGGATGCTTTTGAAAACCACCATGAGAATGTTCCGGAAGCAAGCCCACAGCGTCCCTTGTGCTAGGATCAGCTAGCTGTCCCCGCTACCTTGTGTCCAGCCCACAGCCTTGGTGAAATTTAACCATGAAACCCAATGCTGTTTCGAGATGTGTGGGAGCACGAAGACTGCCCAGAATCAAGCGATGAGCCGCTGGGTCACTCAGCAGCAGTTCAGTTTTTGACAAAGCCCAGAACAAACTCCACCCAAGGCAGCACAGAGCAAGTTGAAGCTCAAGGAGGAAAATGTACCTGCTGGAAATGTAAAAGGCTGTGCCAGAAAAGACATGACCACTTTCGGACTTTAGAGCCACTGACAGTCCAAATCCTCACTGTTTCCACTTTTCACATAAAATCTTCTGATGTTCCTGTTGGTGAGGAGTCAAATTTACTTCCAACAACTGACAGCGGTGCAAACCTGTGGCATATGGCTACAGCCTCCAGTCTGGAAGCCTGGGGAATTCGGAGTCTGGGTGGGGCCGGGGCTGATGGGCACAAGGGGCTTATCTCCACCTCCCAAATGCCCGGGACAGGAGTGGCAATGAGGATGGCGTCCGCCTGGCAGGTGGCTCGGTGGAGTTCATGAGCTGAACCACACAAAACCCCAGCAGCAGGGCCTGGCCCAGGGCAAGAGCTCCGACGCTGCTGGCTGCTACTAAGAGGGTTTCTAAAAGGAATCGATGAGGCAGGGTGGTGCCTGGCTGTGCAGAGGAGTCTGCAGGAGGACGGGCCGCGGAGGTCCCGTGTGCGTGGTGGCTTCATTCCTCCACTTATCAGGGCTCGGTGAGCATCCACTCCATGCCAGGCGCTGCTCTGCTGTGTGTCAGGAGGCCAAGCGGCAGAAAGGCACTGACACCGGGCCAGTCAAGACACACCTCGGCGTGTTCAGCCGTCTCCCTCCTGCCCTGTGTCATGGCTTTTCCAAAGCTTTGGAGTTTTTTGCTTTTGTAGAGACGGGGTCTTGGTCTGTTGCCCAGGCTGGTCTGCACTCCTGGCCTCAAGCAATCCTCCCACCTCAGCCTCCCAACGCACTCGGGTTATAGGCATGAGCCACCACGACCAGCCTGAAGCTTTGCTTGTGTGTCTTCTCCCAGTATTCATGGAATGAATCCTATTTTGTCATGGTGTAGTGTTATCAAGTTTAGTTTTCTACTATTTAGTGTCTTTACATTTGTACTCAAAAAGGAGCTTGTTCTACAGTTTTGTGTATTTGCTGGCTTTGTTAAGTTTTGAAATCAAGGAAGTTCAATAGGAATTATTTATTAAAAGTTTGATAGACTGACTAAAAAATTGCTTGGACCGGTGAGAAAATGTAATAGAAACAAGTATTACATTTATAATAGCAGTAAAAATAAATATCTAGATGTAAATTTCCCTCCCTAGTACTGTTCTTTGTAATCTGAATGTATAAGCTGATGTGTCATTTGCATACAACAAAATGCACAGATCTCTACTGCTCAGTTCAATGAATTTTGACAGTCGCAAACACCCAAATCGAGATCTAGAATATTTCCATCACCCCAGAAATCTTCCTCGTACATTTCCCTGTTGACACCTCACACACATACAGAATTAACCGCTGTTCTGATTTCTATTACCAGAGATTTGTTTTGCTTGTCCTAGAAATGTGTATAAATAGGAACACACTGTTGAATGCTTTTGTGTCTGGTTTACTTCACCCAGCATAATAATTTTGTGATTCAACCACATAGCTGTGTGTATCAATAATTGATTCTGCTTTATTGATAAGTAGCATGCTGTTGTTTGACTACATCAAACATTGTTTAATTCATTCATCTACTGCTGGGTTTGGGATGTTTCAGCGTAAGGTTATGTGAATAACACAGCAATGCACATTCATGTACGAGCTTTTCTGAGGACTCAGGTAAATACCGAAGTCGAATTGCTGGGTCCTTCCTGGGGCAGGTGTGTGTTTCGCTTTATAAGGAACTGCCGGCACATTCTCCAAAGTGGTTCAACAATTTTACCCGCCTACCAACAAGGTGCTGGAGTTCCAGGTGCTCCCAACATCTCATATTTTCCCAATATCTCATATTTTCGGTTGTTTTAATCTTGGCCACTCTAATGTGGATATAAGGGTAATTCATTATGACTTCAATTTTTTTCATCTAACGAACAATAAAGTTGAGCCTGTTTCCATGTGTTTCTAGGCCTCTTACTTATATGTCTCCTTTTGTGAAATGTCTGTGAGTCTCAGGCCCATTTTTAACTAGGTCATCAGCTGCCTCTTTATTATTTTATTACTTGTAATGTTAGAAACTCTACACATTTTATGAATATGGACTATTTATCATTGTATGTACTATTTCCTCATCTGTGGGTTGCTTGCTCATTTTCTTAATTGTATCATTCGATGAGTAGAAATGTTGCTGTGATGATGTCCAGTTATTATTTTTTTATTATTTATGGGTAACGCTCTTGTGCTATTTTGGTTGCTGTCTTCATATTCCACAAATTTGCAAATGTTCTGCCATATTTTCTTCTTAGCAATTTCGACTTATAAGTTTACATTTAGATCAATGATCCATCTTGAATTATTTTTTGTGGGGGTTAAGTTTATTTTTTTATATGTTGCTGATGCTTCAGGACTAGGTTAAAATAGGTGATTAATTAAGGTGTAAAAAGATTTTTATGCGGATATCCAATTTGGTTTTGGCACCATTTGTTTACAAGGTTTTCCTTTCCTCTTTGAACTAGCGGAGTTCCTTCTTTCAAATCCAGTGACCATACTGTGTAGGTTTATTTCTCAACTCTCTACTCTGTTCCATGGATTCGTTTGTTTATCCTCATGTCAGTACTGGACCATCTTGGTTACTGGAGCTTTATATGACGTCTGAAGAGCAGTTAATGGAAAAGTAGAAATCTTTTAAACTTTAGGGTCAGCCTTACTTCAAAATGACTGCTGACATTTTGTTTGAGATTGTGTTGAATCTATAAGCCAATCTCTAGAAAACTGACATCTTCTCAAAATTGAGAACTCTACTCCCTGGACGTGGTGTATTTCTTCATTAACTCGGGTGTTACTTAAGTTGTCTCAACTACGTTTGTGTGATTTTTCAGTATGGAGGTCATGCTCATCTTTTCAGCTACATTCCTGGCTATTTGGTGGGCTTTAACGCCATTCTTCAAAGTATTTTTAGTCTCACTTCTGTGGGTTTTTGTATATCTTCTTCAGCAGGCTGAAGAAGTTCCCTTCTATTTCTGGTTAACTGAAAGGTTTTTTGTTGTTGTTGTTTTCAAATGGCATCAAATGCTCTTTGTGTTTTTATTGAAAATATGACACACTGAAAATATTTCAATATTTACTGAAATAATGATATGATTCCTCTCCTTCAGTCTCCCCCGTATGGGAGCTAATTTATTTTGGAATATTAGATAAACTTTTTGTCCCTCGTATAAGTCCAATGAGGTCATTATATATTATTCTATGGATTGCTAGGTTCATTTTTGCATATATATGCTTACAAGAAATATGAGTCTATAATTAGGCTATACCTTCCTTGTCAGGTTTTTGTATCAGGATTATGCTGGATTATGAAATGAGTTGAGAAGTATTCCTTCCTCTTCTATGTCCTCCAGAGTTTTATAAAATTGGTATTACTTGTTCTTTAAATGTTTGATAGAATTTTCTGGAGAAGCCATTTGGCCTGGAGTTTCCTTTGTAGAAAGGCTTTTTATTATAAGTGTAATATCTTTAATAGACATAGAGCTGTTTAGACTTTATTTTCTTCTCTTTTTTTTTAAGCCACCATGAACCAGAGTTAAGTCATTCATAATGTCCCCTTATTTTCTTGTTGTTATGGTCTGAGGTACCGGCCCTTCTCTAATTCCTGATGCTGATCATTTTCAATTTTTTCTGTTTTTATTTATTAGTCTTTCTAGGGTGTTTTATTAATATTTTCAAATAATCCACTATTGGTTTCTTGCTTTTTTTTTTAAGAGACAGAGTCTCACTCTGCCATCCAGGCTGGAGTGCTCACTGCAGCCTCCAACTCCAGAGCTTAAGCTATCCTCCCACCTCCTCCCAAGTACCTAGGACTACAGGCATACGCCTCCATGCCCAGCTAATTTTTTATATATTTTGTAGAGATCGGGTCTTACTATGTTGCCCAAGCTGGTCTTAAACTCCTGGCCTCAAGCAATTCTCCCTCCTCTGCCTCCCAAAGTTCTGGAATTATAGGTACAAGACACCATGCCCAGCCAGTTACTGGTTTCATAGATTTTCTCTACTGTTTTCTAGTTAATTATTTTTCACTCTTTTTTTTACCTTGGGTTTAACTTACTTTTATTTTTCTGGATTCTTAATGTAAAAGCTTAGATCCATGAATTTGAATCATTTTTTTCTAATATAAGAGTTTAAATCCATAAAGTTTCCTCTAAACACTGCTTTAGCTGCACCTCACAAATTCTGATACAGTATATTTTCAACATTATTCAAGTAAATGTACTTCTAAATTATGTTATGATTTCATATTGACTCATAGGTTATACAGAAGCGTACTGTTTAATTTCCAAATATGTATGGAATTTATAGATAGCTTTTTGTCATTGATTTCTCTTTTAATAATGTTGTGGTGGTCAGAGAACAGATTCTATATAAATTCAGTCCTTTTAAATGTATTGAAACTTATTTTGTGGTATATGGTCTCTCAATGAATGTTCTATGTGCACCTAGAAAGAATAAGTATTCTACTATTGTTGGATGTCATGTTCAAAAATGTCAATTAAAGTCAAGTTGTCTGTCAAGGTTGTTTAAATCTTTTGCAGCCTTACTGGTTTTGTCTGGTAATTGTATCCGTTACTCAGACAGTAGTAAATCTTTAACTATGATAAAGGATTTGTCAGTTTTTCCCTTTAGTTCTGTTAGCTTTTGTTTCACGTATTTTTTTAGCTTAATGACCAGTAGTAATTCCTCTTTAAAACGTACCTCCCTTGGCCTCTAGAACCACACTCTCCTATTCTAGTCCTATTCATCTCAAGCTACATTATACTCCCTCTTCTTCATAAATATAGCATTCTCAAAGGCCCAAAGTTTTGTTTGTTCGTTTGTTCTGTGAGTCAGAGTCTCATCACTGGTGTTGCCCAGTCTGACATGCAGTAATATGATCACGGCTACCGCAGCCTGGACCTGCTGGGCTCGGGCAATTCTTCCACCTCAGCCTTCCAAGTATTATAGCTGGAACCAGAGGCACATGCCACTGTCCCAGCTAATTTTTTGATTTATTGTAGAAACAAGGTCTTGCTAAGTTGCCCAGGCTGGCCTTAAACCTCTGGGCTCCAGCAATCCTCTGGTCTGAGTCTCTCAAAGTGCTGGGATTACAGACGTGAGCCACTGCACTGGTCTTGTTTCATGTATTTTGAAGCTCTTTCATTAAATACATACACGTTTAGGGTTATTATATCTTCTTGATGAATCGGCATATTTATGAAATGTTCTTTTTGGCTTTTATGTCTTCATGTTGAAGGCAACATCTTCAGATGTTGACATAGCCACCCTATCTTTCTTATGCTCAGTGATTGCCTGGTGTTTTTCACTCTTTTACTTTCAACCTTTCTTTATATTTGAAGTTGTTTCTTGTAAACAACATAATACTTGAATCTTGCTTCTTTTATTCAGTCTGGTCATCTCTCCCTTTCACTTGGAGATTTTATTTCATTTACACTTAATGTCGCTACTGTTATGCTTTGGTTTGGGTCTACCACCTTGGTGTGTTTTCTATTTGCCACGTTTGTTTTGTTCCTCTGCTTCTCTTTTCTTGACTTCTTTAGTTTTAGTGTTTTAATGTATTACATTGGATTTTTAGATATAGATTTTTACGTTACTTTTAGTATATAAGTTCTCACTTAAAGTTGATAATAAGTTCTTAGAAACTGCAGCTTTAAGCAAAATAATACACAGCAGATTCTCAAATAGTATCATTTTGTTTAACTTTGTTTCATTATAATGTTGATGAAAATTTGCTATATGTCAGTTTGCTCAAAGCACAGTTTGGGCGTGCTATAGTTGCTATCTAGGTTACACATTTTATAAGACACTTAGAGCAATATATTTAATTTACCCCCCCATCTTTTGTTCTCTTGTTTTAGTATATTTTATTTCTGTATATTCTATAACTCCCACAATTTCTTGTCATTATTTTGTCTTAGTCAATATTCATGGATATATAATACAGATATAGACATATAGAGATGTGTAACCCTATCCTTTCTGATGCTGTTTGTTCTTCTTGCAGAGCTGAGATTTCATCTGATATCATTTCTCTCCAGCATAGACATTCTCTTAGCATTTCTTGAAGTGTAGATCTGCTTTATATAAATTATCTCTCAGTCTTTGTCTTAAAAATCTCTATTTGCCTTCAATTTCAAAGACAGTTTTTCTGAATGGAAGTTTCTTGATGGAAAAGGTTTTTGTTTTTGCTGTTTTTACTCAAAATTTAATATCATTCCACTGTCATCTGCCCTCCACTGATTCTAATGAAAGGTTACCCCACTCTATTACCTTTATTCCTCTGTATATAATGTATCTTTTCCCCCTCTGGCTGCTTGTACAATTTTATCTTTATCCTTGGGTTTCAACAATTCAAAGATGGCGTGCCTAGGTGTTGTACTTGTGTTTATCCCACTTGGAATTCACTGAGATTCTTAAATTTAGGGGTTTCTGCCATCAGTCTGGTTAAATTCTCTGCTAAATGCATCTCCCCATCCTCTCTCCTCGCCTTCTCGTGCTCCACTTACACACGTATTGGATCATCTGATAGCTTCCGAGAGATCTTGGACACTCTCTTTTGTTTTGTTACATCCTTTTTTTCTTTGTGTTGCAGTTTGAATAATTTCTCCCAAGCTGTGTTCAAGTTCACTGATTGTTCCTTCTGTTATTTCCAGGCTGCTGATGAACTCAGCAAATAAATCTTGCGTTTCTGATAAAGTACTTTTCATTCATAAAATGTACACTTGGTTCTTTGTTATAGTTTCCGTGTCACTGTTGAAATATCCCCATATACTTACACATGTCTACCTTTTCTGGCGGATCGTTTTACATGTGTATTATAGCTATATTAAAATCTCTGTCAGATAATTCCAACATCTGGACTATCTCTGGGTCTTCTTCTATGGATTACTTCTCCTCTTGACCATGGACCACAATTTGGTGTTTTGTGTGCCTCATCACTTTTTTTTTAATATACCAGACTTTTACTGAAGTTAATAACATTCACACCCAGTAAAAGACATTCCCTTTCTTTTGTAAAGCCTTTATTGCAGAGGTCTGAGCTAAGTCTGGGCTTTAGTACAACTTTAGTTGGCAGGTGGATGCAGACTCACTTTGTGATTGGGCTTCTCAGGATACCAACCTTTCCTGCTAGCCCACACGTGACCACAAAATGTCCGTTAAAATGCTGGCTGTTTCCCTTTTCCCATAGCATATTTTTTATTTCCTTCCCAATCTACCAAGTGGTCACAGGCTTACTCTTCTTTCTGAAATTTAGTACATTTAAGTTTCTTCATAACCTCACCTCTCTGATGGGATTTTTAAAACTATGTTGTTTTTTTTACAGTTTATCCACTTGTTCTCACTGCTAGGGTGAAGTAATAAATGTTATTGAGAAAACTGACTCATACTTTTTTAAAGGTTATCTCTATATCATATATTATAACAAAATAAATTCCAAATGGATTTCAATTTTAAATACTAAAAAAATACAATAGAGGAAATAAAAGATATAAAAATGCCCTTCATATAGTCTTGAGATGTGAAGAAACAGCCCAAACATGACACCAAGATAAGAAAACATAGAGCAAATTGATGGATTTAACCAGACAGAAAACTAGACCCTGCATATGGCAAAAAAAAAAAAAAGAAAGAAAGAAAAGGCGAATGAAAATCTGTGAGAAACTATGACAGAAGGTTAATTCCATTAATATTTAAAGAACTATTAAGAATAAATATGCCTAGGATCGGTGGCTCAGCCTGTCATCCCAGCACTTTGGGAGGCTGAGGCGAGTGGATTGTCTGAGCCCACAGGTTCGAGACCAGCCCAAGAAACTTGGCGAGACCTCGTCTCTACAATAAATCAAAAAATTAGCCGAGCGTGGTAGCACACACCTGTAGTTCCAGCTACTTGGAAGGCTGAGGCAGAGGGATCGCTGGAGCCCAGCAGGTCAACGCTGGGGTGGCTGTGAGTGTGTGTGCCACTGCACTCCAGCCTGGTCCACAGAGTGAGACTCTTACTCAAAATTTTAAAAAAAGGAATAAATAGATAAACACGCCAAAAGAAAGATGAGTCGGGCAACCCCCTGGGGTTCCCTCCCACTGTGGGAGCTTTTGTGTCCTCTTCATAAATCCCGCTTTCAAAAGAAAAAAGAAAGATGAGTCAAGGAAAGGGATGAGTTACTTGCAAAGGGATTTTTAAAAATGGCCAAAAATCGTGGAGGCAAGTCATTTTAATTAGTAATTAAGTGATTGCAAATTGAGACCACCACAAGATACCGCTTTTCGTCTATCGACCTAGCAATGAAGTCTGAGAAGAATAAAATCCCTTATTCAGTAAACATTTGTTGAGCCACATCTACGTGGGGGAGTCATATGTATCCCGGGACCTGGAAACAGAAGTGACTTGACAGCACTTGCCCTTAAGACTCCCACTCTAGCGTGGGGAGAGACAAGGCGACGGGTGCCAGGGAGAAAGACAAGGAAAAGCCAGGGAGGCGGGGCGATGGCGGCACAGTTGCTGCTTTTTCACATAGGACGAGCAGGGGAGGCGACTCGAGTAAGGTGGCGTCCCCACGGACACAAGAAGAACGTCAGGGTGTGGCCATCGGGATGTCTCCGGGGAACAGAACTCCGGCAGGGGAGCAGCAAGTACAAAGTTGTCTGGCATGAGGACAGGACACTCTAGACACACTCAGCGCGGAGACGGGAAGCCATCCTGCCGGAAACTGAGTGAGTTGGGGGGCACATACGCCGCAGCCAAAGGCCTTTTATTCCTGAAAACGGGTACTCTTGGACACTGCCGACGGAAGCATTAACTGGCAACCCTCCGTGAAGGACACCGTGACTGTACTCATCAAAGGCCTAAACCGCACACATCCTTCGACTCCAGCATTCAAGTTTCCTGAATTTACGTTGAGGTACTCATCAGATGAGTACGCAAAGATGTATGCACGAGAATGTTCATTACGGCAGTATTTACAACTGGAAACAAGCTAAATGGTCAACATCCGTGACTATTTAAATTGCGGTATATTCTTAAAATGGAATTCTATATAGCCATTATTAATGAACAATGATACACATATCTTGACAAGGAAAGATGAAAAAGTCAGTCACAGGATATGTGCACTATGATTCCATTCTTGCTAAAATGTTTATTCACAGAATAAACACAGAAAAAGCCGGAAAGCACAAATATCAAAATAGTACCAGTAGTGCTGCTGGGTTGTAGGATTGTGGTAATTTTTACCTTTTTAATTAATTATATTCTTAGTTTTCTTGCAATTGCCAGGTATTATTTATATAATCTAGAAATATTGCTTTCAGAGTCTACTGACCTACTATTAATAAGAGTCATACTTAAACGATAAGGAAAAATGTTTTTAAAATTGAGTCTCAGGGAAATGCAAAGAAAATGAAGGTAAGGTGGGCAGTGGCACAGTAAACAGAGAAGACAGCAAGACAAAAAGCATATGATATGATAAGAAGGCACTTCTTGGATGCAACCAAAGTTGCAATCAAAGGAAAATTAATGGCCGGGTGCTGTGGCTCACGCCTGTAATCCCAGCACTCTGGTGAGAGGACCGCCTGAGTCCAAGAGTTCGAGACCAGCCTAGGCAACATGGGGAGACCTCATCTCTACAACAATTTCAAAAACTTAGCCAGTGGTGGCAATGTGCCTGTAGTACCAGCTACTTGGAAGACAAAGGCGGAAGGATGGCCTGAGCCCAGGAGGTCAAGGCACAGTACCCATGATGGTGCCACTGCACTCCAGCCTGGGTGAACCTGACACAATTTTTTTAAAAAGGTGAATTCATAACCTTTCATGTTTTTATCATCTAAAAAGATTGTGCTAAATGAGCATAATCTTTTTACCTTCTGGTCAACAGTGAACATTAGCCAGTTGAAATTTATACACACAGATAGATGATAGCTTCAGAAATAGATGATATCGATACGAATATATTTTAGTCCTAAAAAGAGTCAGAAGCATAATCCATCCCTTCTTGCTGTTTGTCTTTCTGCAGACCCTATGACTGGGGGTTGGGGGAGAAACAGCTTATTACAAGCCTCACGTTCTAAAACCCCTTTATTCTGGCAGAGACGTCAGTGGTTATAAATGCCATGAACAAGATTCTGAGGAGACTCATTCTACAATAGGAAACCCTTTTAGAAAGTTTAAGATTGTTCACTCTCTCCAAGTTCTAAAAGATTTAAGAAATGGTCATATCCTGTGCTTTAAGAGGAGTGACACGGCCCAGCTGTGACGGTCATAGACTCCTTCTGGGAAACCGCACTGGCACCACCGTCCTGGAAGGGAATTTGGCATCGTGAACGGAGACTTTTAAGTGGCTTCTCCCCTTCCTCCACTCCCCCGCTTGGCCCAGCAAATGCTTCTTTAATAAGCTATCCTAAGAAAACAACACGAAATGCAGACAATCCGTGCACAAGACTGTTCATCACAGCATTATT
>CAUYQG010147512.1:0-18453 GCA_963574415.1 Tarsius wallacei | reverse complement strand
ACATGAAAAAATGTTCAGCCTCACTAATCATCAAGGAGATGCAAATTAAAACTACACTGAGATACCACCTAACTCCAGTCAGAATGACCATTATCAATAACTCAAAAAATAACAGATGCTGGAGAGGGTGTGGTGAAAAGGGAACACTTCTACACTGTTGGTGGGAGTGTAAACTAGTACAGCCTCTGTGGAAATCAGTGTGGCGATTCCTAAAACTCCTAAAAATTGACCTTCCATATGATCCCGCAATCCCCCTATTGGGATTATACCTGGAAGAACTCAGGTCACTTTATAAAAAAGATACCTGCACACGTATGTTTATCGCAGCATTGTTCACAATAGCAAGAACATGGAACCAACCGCGCTGCCCATCAAGAGGACTGGATAAAAAAATGTGGTACATATATACAATGGAATATTATGCAGCCATAAAGAAGAACAAAATCATGAACTTCACAGCAATGTGGATGGAATTAGAGATTATAATACTGAGTGATCTCTCACAAAAACAAAGAGATGAGTAACACATGTTCTCACTTATAAGTGGACCTTGAACAACTACCATATTACTGTAGGAAAGGGATTGAAAGTAGCGGGAAACTGTGGGGAGGAGGGTGGGGGGGGATAGCTGGGATTGACGGTAGTCAATATCTACCTGGGGAAGGGTGGCACACCTCATCAATAAGGGTACTTGCACAATGAGCATTTGTATACCTAACCCTGAATTGTACCCCACAATTTCAAAATAAAAATTAAAAGAGAAAAAAAGAAAAAATAATAGAGCATTTATTATAGTAATTAGAGCATTTATTATAATAATATTTGTATATTCTGCTATGAAAAATAAGGCAAAATGTCCTGTGAAATATTGAGCATTAAAACCTGATACTAATTCTGATTCACCTTCCATCAGGTCGAAAGGTACTTGATTGGTTTCTACTAGGGTTGAAGTAAACCATGTTATAGCAGGTGGTCATGATGGAAGAATTAGTCAAGAGTGTTCTTGGGTTGTAACAAGCATTGATAGTGTGAAAAACCCATTTATTAGAAGAACTGCCAAAAGCATAATAGCCAGGGTGACTTCATAGGAGATTGTTTGGGCTACTGCTGGGAGTGCACCAATTAATGCATACTTAGAGTTGGATGCTCACCCTGATCAAAGAAGTGAGTAGACAGTCAGACTAGATGTTGCCAAAATAAATAGGACTTCTATGTTTATGCTAAAGGGGTAAGGTATAGGGAGAGGAATCCATATAAGGAGGGCAAGGGATAAGGCTAAATTTGGGGCAGTGATATGTAGGAGGGATGATGAGGTAAGTGGTCAAAGAGGTTCTTTGATAAACAGTTTTGTAGCATCAGCGAAGGGTGGCAGAAGGCCATATGGACCAACGATGTTGGGTCCTTTACGAAGCTTAGTTGATCTTAGCCTAGTTGATCTTTCGTTCAAATAATGTTAGAAACACTATAGCAAGGACAGCAGGGATAATCTGGAGGAGTAAGTTAATTATGAACATATTGTTCAGAAGAGGGGTTGAACCTCTGATTCTAAAGTTTTAAGTTTTATGCAATTACCGGGTTCTGCTGTCTTAGTGAACTCGTTCTTGGGCAGGGTGATGACAATTAATTTATTAGATTTAGATGATTTCGTCTGTTGACTTTAGGATGCTTGGGTGAAGTAGGCCCTATTTCTCTTGTCCTTTCATACTTGGAGAATAAAAAATAGATAGAAACCAACCTGGATTACTCCAGTTTGAACTCAGATCACGTAGGACTTCAATCATTGAACAAATAAACCATGAATAACAGTTATACCATTGGGACGTCCTGGTCCAACATCGAGATCATAAACACTATTGTCGATATGAACTCTAGAATAGGATTGCACTGTTATCCCCAGGGTGACTTGTTCTGTTGCTCACATAATTTGGGTCAATAAGTGATCTCTTGCTTTGACTGATCTAGTCTAGGTTGAATTCATTTGGAGGTTTTGTAAAGCTCCAAGGTCGCCCCAACCAAAATTTTTAGTTCATACTCATCAGGAGTTAAGCCTGGTAATGTTAGGTGGGCATACAACTTGGCTGGACTAACAAATTAAAGCTCCATAGGGTCTTCTCATTTTATTATTGTATCTTGGCCTCTTCAAGGAGAGGTGAATTTCACTGACTGGAAGTAAGAGACAGTTAAACCCTCATGTGGCCATTCATTCAAGTCTCTATTTAGAGAACAAATGGATTATTTGATTATGTTGTCTTTATTGATTATTTGATTTGATTATTATTGATTATTTGATTATGCTACTTTTGCACGATCAGGATACTGTGGCCGTTTAACATATGTCACTGGGTAGGCAGTTCCTCTAATACTGGAAATGCTAGAGGTGATGTTTTTGGCAAATAGGTGCGGTTAAATTTTGCCAAGTTCCTTCTACTTCTTTTAATCTTTCCCTCATGCATGCCTATATTGGATTAACAATTTAGAACTAGTAAGTAGTTTATTATTTATTTTTATTAAGTTGTTAAATATCAGCAGATTAACAGGTCTGATATAAGCTTATGCAGGGAGAAATAATTTCTTGTTACTTATTTAACAGTATTGCTTCTATAGGTTTATAGATGATTCCAGTGGAGTTTTAGGAGTTATTATTGATAATTAGAATTATGAATTTTTGGATGTTGAACTTGAACACTTTCTTAATTGGTTATTGCTTTTGGGCCAACTTTGATGTATACATGTTTGAGTAAAGTTTTTACTTTTATCTGAAAAACTGTCCCTCTTTAGATTACCATTTAAACTTACATTTGGATTAATATTTCTGTAGGTACATTTAAAGTTGAACTAAAATGATGTTTTGAAATATGTATACATTATGAAATGACTAAACCCAGGTAATTAGCTTAAGCATTATGGACCAGGCACAGTGGCTCAGGCCTGTAATCCCAGTGATTTGGGAAGCCAAGGCAGGAGGATAGCTTAAGCCCAGGAGTTCAAGACCAGCCTGGGCAACATAATGAGACTGTCTCTACAAAATATTTTAAAAGTTACTAAGTGTGGTGACATATGCCTACTGTCCCAGCTACTTGAGAAGCTGCGGCAAGAAGATCATTTGAGCACAGGAGTTCTGGGTTGCAGTGAGCTATGATTGTGTCACTGCATTTCAGCCTGGGTGACAGAGCAAAATCCAATCTCTAAAAAGTTGTTTTATTAAAGAAATAAGATTAATCTAAAAATAAAGATAATGTCTACTGCATAACAAAATATGTCTACTCCATAATAAAATGCTTACTCCGTGATAAAATAATGCATTGAAAAACTCTTAGCCTTTCTGTTAAGAGGTTTGAAGAAAGCGAGAGAAGTAGTTTCAGGCCAGTAAGGTCTGGCTGGGCTAGCTATGTAAGCACTATATCATCATAAACTTGAAGGCCATGGAGGAATAGGCATTGGCTGATGCCAAGGCAACATCAGCATTCCCAGAAGACCTCATGAAACTCAAGCATTTGTGTTCAACCTAGAAGTTTCTGTGTAAACTTTCACATGGTGAACTGTAACTTGGCTAGATATGTTTATACAGTGCGTAACCTCCTTTGATGTCTATCACCTAGTTTTTGCAATCAAAGGACGTCAGCTAGTGTTCAAGCTAGGTTCAAATCAGGCAAACATTGAGCTGAACCAAACTCCTTTTTCTGTATCTCACTTTCCTTTTTCTGTCTATGTGTCTTCGTACCACTTGGCTGAGCTGGTGTCTTTCAGAGCCTGCTCTGATTTAGGAGGCTGCTCGATTCACAAATTGTTTTTTGCTCGATTAAACTATTAAATCTAAATTGACTTAGCTTTTTTTTCCTTTTAGCACATTCTCATTCTGACAAATACATTCCTAAAAATGACCTTAAAAGAAGCATTCTGAATGTTGATTTAGCAAAATAAAAATTAAAATCGTCTGTATATCAGAAAATAACAAAAGATAATATACTTGCAGAATACTTACAACATATATACATACTATGTATATGTATCAGATGAAAATATATTTATTTTACAAAGAATTATTTCAAATCAACAAGAAAAGTTGGGAAAGGTACATTTTTTGAGATCTACAAGTGACCTTTGGACAAGGAAAAGATATTTAACTTCCCTTGTAAGGAAAGTAATTTTTTTCTTTGCTTATCTTTATAACCTACTCATTTTATAATTCATTACTTATATGGTGTCAGAGAAGAAAGATAATTTAAGTTAAAAGAGGAATGAAAGACTATTTTCTGTCTATACCTATGTGAGCAATAAGAGCAGTGGTATTTACTCTGCTGGTTAAAGTTTAAGTTGCTGATGACTTTTTCAAATAGACAATTTGGTGGTAAGTATCACAATTCAAAAACATACCTGTCAGTTACCCATTAATTCTATTATAGTAAAATATCTTTAGGAACAGAGCTACATGAAATTTCTTTTTTTCAGTACTTCTTAAAATAGCATGGTATGAAGTAGAACCCATGTAATGAATTTTATAAATAAATTTCAGAGCATCCGTAGGATGGAATATGTGACCATTGAAAGTGGCAATAGATACAGAAATATGTTGATGTGAAAAGATGTATTTTGGTATATCACAGTTTGATGAAACATTCACATAAACAGTCTGGTCTTGTGTTAGCCAAAAATATATACAAAAGGTGACAAAATTTGTTATTTTTTGGCATTTGTATTATAAGTGAGTTTGTTGTCTTATCTGTGATTCCTCCAATGAACATGTATGAAAGTTCTAGTAAAACTTTATTAATGGAATAATCCTTGGGAAGAACAGAAAATAGGAATCTTGCACTGATAAAAATAATTTATCACTTTTTATTTATTATTATTATTTGTGTGAATTGGTATCTTTGAATTTTAGCTTAGATTCTCTTTATGTGCTTCTAGAATTTATCATGTATACATTTTATGACAATTTTAAATTATATACAGTTTTATTATATATATGCAAACAATTACTGATTAATCACTTTATTTTAGTTGTAGACTTATTTAAAATGTAGGGAGATTCAAGGTGGCCACCGGGGAATAGTTGACCTGTGCCTCTTTCACTGAGCAGAACAGAGAGGCTGTGCCCAGCTGCTGGTAAATTCAGGTGGCTTGAACAGCTTTGGATGCATCTTGTAGAGGACCCTTTGAACACATTGGGACCAAGAAGGAGAGTTTGGACTGCAGATGTTGGAACCAGGGCTCCCTATCTCTTGTTGTACACCAAGCTCACTTTGGACTTGCACCCCTGCCTAGTGTGTGAAAAGGAGGCGAGGGCTCTAGACATGGTCTGGGTCAGTTCTCCTCCTCCCAGCCGCATGTGAGTCATTGGTCCCACATGAGAGGAGACCTGGCTAGGGTACAGTGGCATGCAGCCAGAGCCCCCATGGAGTTGGTATTACACCTATACTCTGAATGCTTATGCTAGTCAGTCCTCAAGTTTGTACACCCCACCAAGGGTGCCTGGTGGCCAGCTCCCATGCCAAGAAAGCTCACCGGTTGCATTCACTTGGTGTCTACTGTCAGTGTTTGCTGAAAAAGGCTTTCTTGTCAGCCTTATGTGCCCAAAGGGCTGGTCCTTTGGAGACAGGGAATCTGCTGTCTTTCGAGTACTGAGTGCAGACTTGAATGAGAGAAGGGGCAATTTGAAAGGTACCTGGAGGCACTGTTTCCAGGCAGAAACATTTCTGGGTTGTGAACAGCAAACAGCTCTCAGGGGGCCCATTCTTCCAACCAGTTCCCACATTGAGCTCCCAACAGAGGTTGGAAAGCAGTCTGGCTAGTCAGATCATGGAAAAATCTCTGGAACAGAATGTCACTTTGAATGTGGAGCACTGCTTAGCAAGATTGGTGGAGGAGCAGAAGTGAATGAATACCCATCCTCTCCCTGAGTGAACTATTTTGCATGACAGAAAAGGCACTTGGACAGCAAGACCTTATTTAGCTACAAAACAACAGAACTAAAGTATTACAACAAAAAGAGAAGAGTTGTTCCTCACAAAAGAGGAAGAATCAGCAGAAAACACTGGCAATCCTTAAAGCCTTAAAGAGACATCACCTAAAGAAGCACTTCTCAGTTCCCAATCAATGGAAGCCACCCAGAATGACCTGTCCTTGATGACAGACACAGAATTCAGATATTGGATGGCTAAAATGAATAAAGAAAACCACAAGAAATTAGAAGCAAAACTCACTCAAGCCATGCAAGAAGCAAAACTTAAGTTGGCCAATATAAGAAAGGTCCATTCTGATTCCTTGAAATGAAGAATTTCCTCCTGGAGTTTCAAAGCACAATAACAGGCATAAAAAGCTGAATCAGGTAGAGGAAAGACTCTTCAGAGCTTGAGGATCAAAATATTGAACTAACCTGGTCTGTCAAAAACATGGAGAAAAAAAGCTCAAAAAGAATTAGAAAAGTCTACAAGAGGCATGGGACTATGTAAGGAAGCCAAATCTATGGTTTATTGGAATCCCCCAAACAAAAGAGGAAACTAAGAATATTCTGGAATACGCCTTCCATGACGTCAGCCACGAAACTTTTCCATGTCTCTCTAAAGAGGTGACCACCCAAGTGCAAGAGATTCAGAGAACCTCTGAAAAGTATTACATGAGCCTACCATCACCAAGACACAGTAATTCACCTCCACAAAGTCAGCATGAAAGGACAAATTCTAAAGGCAGCTAGAGAGAAGTGTGAGACCACATGCCAGGAGGACCCATTAGAATTGCAGCAGACTTCTCAGCAGGCACCCTACAAGCCTGAAGAGACGGGAGTCCCATCTTTAACGTTCTCAAAGATGAGCAACCAAGAATTTCCTACCATGCCAAGCTAAGGTTCATTAGTGATGGAGAATTAAAATCCTTCTCAGACATCCAATTCCTAAAGGAATATGCTTCTCCAGACCAGCCCTCCAAGAGATGCTTAAGAGGGGTTTGAGAACATAAACAAAAGAACAGTGACACCCACCACAAAAACATAGGCAAGCACAGAGTTAACAATGCATACAGATAATCCACAAAATAAAAGGTATATATATGTATGTATACATTGTGTGTATATAATATGTATCAAGCAAAAAACCTCTTAAGAGCTGTATGACAGGAATAAGCTCTCATATATCATATTAGAAGCAAAACTTGAACATGAATGGACTGAATGCACAACTAAAAAGGCATAGAGTAGCAAACTGGATAAAGAAACATGATCCAACAGTATGCAGCCTCCAGGAAACCCATCTCACTGCAAAGGACACCCAGAAGCTCAAGGTAAAAGGCTGGAAATGACCTTTTAGGCAAATGGGAAGCAAAAAAAAAAAGCTATTCTTATATCAGACAGAACAGACGTATTCAAATCAATACAAGTTAAAAAGGACATGGAAAGACACTACATAATGATAAAAGACTTAGTCCACCAGCAAGAAATATGTGTCTTAAATATATTTGCACCCAACACAAGAGCACCTGGTTTTATAAATAACTGCCAAGTAAACTAATAGAGGACATAGACATTTACAGAATCATAGTTGGGGACTTCAGTATCCCAGCCTAGACAGATTATCAAGGCAAAAAACCAAGGAGATTCAGAACCTTAACTCAACACTCAATCAAATGGATTTAAGAGACAGCTACAGACCCTCCAACCAAACTACAGAATATACATTCTACTCATCTGCACATAGAATATACTCCAAGACTTATCACATTCTTGGACATTAATCAAGTGTGAACAAAATTCAAAAGGTTGAAATAATACCAAGCATCTTCTTATATCACAGTGGATTAAAAATTAATATCACCGCCATAAGATCCACCTCACCCAAAACACACAAAGAAAGACACGGACACTAAACAACATGCTGATAAATGGGTTAACACAGAAATCAAGACAAAAATATTTCTGGAAATAAACTAAAACAAACACACATCTTATCAAACTCTCTGGGATGCCATGAAAGCTGTGATAAGAGAGGAATTTATAACATTGCACACACATCAAGAAAATAGAGTGATCACAAGTAAACAGAGAGCTGGAAAGGTAAGAACATGTAAATCCTAATTTCAGTAGAAAGATCCTAATTACTAAGATAAAGTCACAATTGCAGGATACAGAAGACAAAAATATCACAGAAATGATCAACAAACAAAAAGCTGGTTCTTTGAAAGGATAAATAAGGTTAACAGATCCTGACCAGATTGACTTTAAAAAAAAATTCAAATAAACACAATTAGAAGTGAAATGGCAATGTCACAACTAACCCTGATGACAGTCAAAAGATTATTAGAGATAACTGAATATCTGTATGCAAATGAACTAGAAAATCTAGATGAAATGGAGGATTTCCTGGCATCCCAAGTTTGAAATAAGAAGAAATTGAGACCTTAAACCAGCCAGAATGAACCCAGGAAATTAACTCCATTATAAGAAACCTCCCCGCCAAAAAAAGTATTGGACAGATGGCTTCTCAGCTGAATGTTACAAGACCTACAAGGAAGAGGTGATACAAATCTGTTGAAAGCATTCCAGGCAATCGAGAAGGAAGGTGTTCTCCCTAGCTCATTTTATAAAACTAATTTCTTCCTAATACCCCAAACTGGCAAAGACCCATCAAGGAAAGATATTTACAAGCCATTTTCCCTGGTGAACATAGATGCAAAAATTCTCAACTAGATTCTCACAAATCATATCCAACACCACATTTCAAGGATCATCACCATGACCACGTGGGCTTCATTCCCAGGATGCAGGGCTGCTGCAACATTCACAAGACCATTAATGTAATTCAGTGCATTAACAGATGTAAAAACAATAACTTGATTATCTTGTTAGACACAGAAAAAGCATTCAACAAAATCCAGCATCGCTTCTTGATAAAAACCCTTGAACACCTAGGCATAGAAGGAACATTCCCCAAAACAGTAAGAGCCATCTATGCCAAACCTGTAGCCAACATTATGCTTACCAGGCTGAAACTGGAAGCAATTTGCCTAAGAATTGGAACAAGATGAGGATGATCACTCTCACCTCTCCTATTCAACATAGTACTGGAAATCCTAGCTAGAGCAATTTGGCAAGAGAAGAAAATCAGGTATCCAAATAGGAAATTAAATTACTCCTCTTTGTGGATAATATGATTCTATACCAAGAAAACCCTAGAGTCTGTCAAAAACTTCTTTGCACTGATAAACAACTTTGATAAAGTCTTGAGTTACAAAATCATTATACAAAAAATGGTTGCATTTCTATACAGCAACAACCAGCAGGCTGAGAACCAAATAGCAAACACATCCCATTCACAGAAGTCACACACACAAAAAAGAAATACCTTGGAACCCAACTAACCAAAAAAGTGAAAAGACCTTTACGAAGAGAGCTACAAAATGCTGCTCAAAGAAATCAAGGTGGTACAAAAAAGACAAAACACCCAGTGCTCATGGACTGGAAGAATCAGTATTGTTAAGATGTCCATCCTACTCAAGGCAATCTTGATTCAATGTAACACCCATCAAATTGCCAACATCTGTTTTCACAAACCTAGAAATGACAACGCAGAAATTCATATGGAAGCAAGAGTATGAATGGCCACAGTAATCCTCAGCAAAAAGAACAAAGCTGGGGGTCTCATACCACCAGACTTTAAGCTGTATTATAAGTCTATAGTCAGCAATATGGCACAGGAATAGGTGCATGGACTAATGGAATAGGACAGAAATTTCAGAGATAAAAACATGGTTCCTCAACCAACTCATCTTCAACAAAGCCATCAGGTCAGACTTGGTGGCTCAGCCTGTAATCCCTGTACTTTGGGAGACTGACATGAGTGGATTACCTGAGCCTGCAGGTTTGAGACCAGCCTGGGCAATTTGGTGAGACCTGGTCTCTACAATAAATAAAAAATTTCTTGGGCATGGTAGTGCACTCCTGTAGTTCTGGCTACTTGGAAGTCTGAGGCAGAAGAATTGCTGGAGCCCAGCATGTTGACACTGGGATGGCAGTGAGTGTGCCATTTCATTCCAGCCTGGGTGACGGAGTGAGACTCCAACTCAAAAACAAACAAAAAAACCACACCAAAAAACCCCCCAAACAACAACAACAAAAACACCCCCCCCAAGACCAAAACCATCAAGAACAATTATTGGGGAAAAGAAACCATATTTAGCAAGTAGTGCTAGGAAAACTGGCTAGCTACATGCAGAAGAATGAAATTGGACCCCTACCTATCACCATATACAAAACTCACAGTGGATCAAGGACTTAAATGTAAAACTTCAAACAATAAGAAGCTTAGAAGAAAATGCAGGGAACACCATTCTGGACCATGAATTCATGATTAAGTCCTCAAAAGCAGATTCAACAAAATGTAAGACAGCCAGGTGGGACCATATCAAACTGAAATGCTTTTGCACACCAAAATAAACCATAAAGAGAGTAAAGAGACAACCCATGGAATGGGAAAAAAATATTTGAAAGCTATGCACCTGACAAAGACTTAACATCCAGGATCTGCAAGGAACTCAGGTGACCTGAAAGAAAAACAAAAACAAAAAAAAACCCAATTCCATTAGAAAGTACAAAGGACATGAACAGACTTCTTAAAGGATGATATACAAGCAGCCATATGAAAAAATGGTCAGCCTCACGAATTATTAGAGAAATGCAAACCAAAAGTACCATGAGTGACCACCTGACTCAAAAACAGCAGGTGTTGGCACAGCTGTGGAAAGGAAGGGATGCTTCTACACTGCTGTTGGGAATGTAAACTAGTTCAACCTCTGTGGAAAACAGTGTGGCAAGTTCTCAAAGAATGAAAAATTCACCTTCCTTATGATGGAGCAATTCTGCCAAAAAGACACCTGTACATGCATGCCTATTGCCACATTATTCACAATAGCAAAAACATGGAACTAACCCAGATGCCCATCAAAAGTGGACTGGATAAAGAAAACATGGTACATATACATGATGGATTATGCAGCCATAAAAGAGAACAAAACCATTGCTTTTGCAACAACTTGAATGCAAATGGAGGCCATCATACTAAGTGAAATATCACAGAAACAAAGAACTGAAAAAAGCATATTCTCATTCATAAGTGATCCCTGAACACTAGTCACATTATCACAAGTCTGGGAGTGGCATTTGCTGAACACTGCTTGGAGAGGGAAGGAGGGAGGAGGGGGCGGGGTACATGACAACACAAAGGCTACCTGGTCCACTACCAGAGGGAGTGAGGACCACCTAAAAGCCCAAACTTCACCTGCACGCAATCTACTTACGTAGTGAAACCTCACTTGTACCCTACAACTCTATAATCAATAAATTATATAAAAATACTGCAAAGTTGATATAATTGTATCACTTTATTTAATTAAAATGTTATATGTGTAATAGTAATAGTAATAATTATGATGTCTAACAGGTATTGAGCTGTTATTTGTGCTAGGAACTTCTCTAAATACTATGAGTAGATTCTCATTTAAACATCACAATGGTGTCCTGTGACATAGCTATATTTTATTGATGAGGAAATTTAGGCAGAGAAAGGCTAAGCAATAACTGGTGAGTGACAGAGCTTAAAGTAGCATTTGGTTTCAAGTTGAACTGAATTCAAAGAGCAAGATCTTTCTATTCAAATAGGCTGCTGTTTCATTAATATACTGTAGTGAGTTATAAGAGCTAATAAATCCCGTGTTTTCTTGATAAGGAAATTCAATATTTTTTTAAAGGAAGAGGAAGGCCGGGCTCAGTGGCTCAGCCTGTAATCCCGCGCTTTGGGAGGCCGAGGTGAGTGGATTGCCTGAGCCCGCGGGTTCAAGACCTGCCTGGGCAACTTGGCAAGACTTCATCTCTACAATAAATAAAAAAAAAATTAGCTGGGTGTGGTAGCATGCACCTGTAGTTCCAGCTACTTGGAAGGCTGAGAAAGAAGGATTGCCGGAGCCCAGCAGGTCGAGGCTGCGGTGGCCGGGAGCGGCCACTGCACTCCAGTCTGGGTGACAGAGTGAGACTCCAACTCAAAAAAAAAAAAAGGAAGAGGAATAACATGCAGTGTTTACAATTACATGAATTATTGCATGTTTTGAGATGGTGGACTACAATTTTCTAAAAAATGCTCTCATTGTCACAGGACCACTCTACATTTAGCCTGTGCCAATGGCCGTCTAGGTGTTGTCACTTTCCTGGTGAAAAGAAGATGCCAGCTTAATATCTGTGATAGCAAAAACAGGGAAGTTCTGATGAAGGTAGCCCAATCTTTCAGCATGAGATGGACATGATTTAAATAAATAGAATAAAAATGATTTTATCTCATTTAGATATAACCAGTCAGTGAAACCTGTAGAATGTTTATTTTGAATTCTAAGAAATTATGATCTATTTATTGGTCTAATACTGACAGGCTGTACAATGCCAGGAGGATTGTGCAAATATTCTGCTAGAACATGGTGCTGATCCAAATCTTCCAGATGTCTGTGGCAACACTGCTCTCCATTATGCTGTCTATAATATGAATGTGTCAATGGCAGAAACACTGCTTTTACACCATGCAGATATTGAAGCAAAAAACAAGGTGTAGATCAGTCAACTTCATTTTCAAAATATTTGAGATGCATTTGTTTTAACATAGATATACGTAAAGGTCAGTTTTCTCCATTTGAAAGCCCGAGCATTTCCTGAATGTGGGAGTATTTTGAGATAACTTAATTGTCTAAGATTTTATCTGAACTATTGATATTGTTAAAGAAGCATTAGAGGGCACAGCATTCTTTTATGCTCTTATAGTAAAAATTTGTGAAAACACTGAGTTTTCAAGCTTTTAAAAATTCTTTTTCTCACCCAGTGTCTTTAAAAAAAAATTAATATAAAACAATACAGGAAAGCAAAATATGCCCTAGAAATAGGTTTATTTAAAGCTCAAACAAAACTAGGGCATTTTATAAAAAACTGGGTATTTTGCTGATGTGGACGAATTCCTTAAAATAAAAAGTAATTTATAGGAGGGTGATTTGTCTCTGGCAAGGTGAAAGAAGGAAAAATGGAAATGGGGAGGGAGAGCAATCAGAAACATGCAGCCAACTTGGAAATTAAGTAATGAGAAAAAATATCAAGAGGAGGTATCTTTGTGTGTGTGTGTTTAGTATGGCTTTATTATAATTTTTTCTAGTTTATATGTTAAACAAGGTCCTCTTCAGTTCTGGAGCTAATAATTTTCAATTTGGATAAGAGAGTTAGTGAGTTGTTAGCTTGCCTAGAGATTAATTTTAGGAGGACTCTGAGCAAACCAGATTGGCAGTGAGTTGGTGGTGATGAAATAGGAGACAAGAGGAAAGAACAAATAATTAACTCACTTATTATCCTATTCTGGCAGAAACAACCACTTAGATAAGAATCTAAACTCTGCTCTCAAATCTGAATATCCTGACGGGGAGGTGAGAGATAAGGAGCTTACGAATAGCAAAATCAAGCTGGAATTTTAGTTTACTGGTCCCAATTCTACTCCTACCCAGGAAAATTAATTGGAGTTTTCAGTAAATGACTCTCTCTCTTATTCTTTCCTCGTTTTGGCCAAATCCCCAAATGATAATTGGTCTTGGCCATGTGGGTGAGAAATGAGACTGAAGTGATCGTCTCCTATATTAGTTCTCAGCTAGAATTGTGCTTTACCACGACCTGGGGAAATTTTAAAAATCTACTAGTCTAAGGTCTCCCCTATTTGATTTAATAAGTCTAACAAGCTGGACATGAATATTTAAAAATATTTCCTTGAGAAGCCAGGCACGGTGGTACCATTTGGTTGTAGTCACAGGTATGTGGAAGGCCAAAGTGGAAGGATGACTTGAGCCCAGGATTTCAAATTCATCCACAACAATATGCTAAGATCCTGTCTCTAACAACAGCGGCATCAACAACAATAACAACAAACAACAGCAAATGCCATGAGATTCTGATACATTCCTGGTTAAGAACCATTGAATAGAAAAGTGTAATATAAAAATTCCCATATCTCAAAAGCTTAAGATATCGCTAGTTGGAGTTCGATAGGTGCTGCTTACTTCAAATCTCTTCTTTCCAATAATATTAATCTGACATTTATCTATTTTTCCCTATCTCAGTGGTTAGGAAGTTAAAAAGATTACTGTCAATACCTGTCAGCTTACATGATTACACCTTTTCCTCTCCACCATCAAACTCACTGCTGTTCAGAGGGTCTTTAGAAATTTGCTTGCAAGTAGTCTTTCAATAAGTTAAAGGCTGACCTTTTCAGGATTTTGTGTCTTTTTATTGTCATTCAGGTGATTAGGTCAACAACTATTTATTATAAGCAACATTTTTTAGTTGGAACAGTAATAAGTATGGAATTTTTTTTTAGTTGGTGCTGTATTATGGATTATCTCAGTATGTTTGTTAGGTTCATAGGATTTGGCTTTTTGACTTTTTGTTGTTTTTGTTGATTGGGGTCTCACTCTGTCACCCAGGCTGGAGTGCAGTGGCACGATCACAGCTTACCACAGCCTTGACCTTCTGGGCTCAGTTGATACCTCCATCTCAGCCCCCCAAGTAGTGGGGACCACAGGTGCATGCCACGACACAGCAATTTTTTGACTTTTTGTAGAGACCAGATCTCACTGTCTCCCAGGCTGATCTTGAACTCCTGGCCCAAGCAATTCTTCTACCTCAGTCTTCCAAAGTGCTGGGATTGTAGGTGTGAGACACTGCACCAGATCTTAACTATGAATCTCCCCCCTTTTTTATTATAAAGATGTGGGGTACAATTCAGGGTTAGGTATACAAACGTTGATTATGCAGGTACCCTTGTTTCCTCAACTGCCAATCCCACCCCCCCAATAGTTTCCCACTACTGACAGTCCCTTTCTTATAGTATTATAATTGTTCAAGGTCAGCTTATGAGAACGCATGGTGCTGTTCTTTGTTTCTGTGATAGATCACTGATTGACTCTCTCCAAGTTGCTGTGAAGTCCATATGTTTGTCTTTCTTTATGGCTGCATAGTATTCCATTGTGTATATGTACCACATTTTTTTAATCCAGTTCAGTTTCGATGGGCAACATGGTTGGTTCTGTTTTTGCTATTGTGAATACAGCTGCAACAAACATACGTGTGCAGATATCTTTTTCGTAGAATGATTTGAGTTCCTCTGGGTATATTCCAAACAGGGGAATTGCTGGGTCATATGGAAGGTCAATTTCTAGTTCTTTCAGAAATCGCCACACTGTCTTCCAAAGAGGTTGCACTAGTTTGCATTCCTACCAGCAGTATAGAAGTGTTCCTTTTCTTTGCATCCTCAGCAGCATCTGTTGTTGTTTGTTTTATTAAGCACTACTCAAACTATGAATCTTAATAATAATTTTCATTACATATTGGGGCCTGATTTTTTGGTAAAACATATACTAAAGAAAGGAAATATTTTACATGCAAATACTTGCCTTATATAGAGCCTTTTGGAAACACATTCATTACAAATATAAAAACACAAGGGCTATAGTCTAAATGTGGCACAGATATATTTAGTTTGCTTCCATAAGTTGTGTCAACAGTAAAACAGGAAATTCATGCAGACATCTGGACAGGCATCTCTTAAGGAACAAAGCCTGGTATCCCTTGAGCCCATATTTACTGTTTGTTGTGCTGTGCCTTTATACGAGGCGTCTGTTCTCTGGTTTGCTACTGAGCCCACCCAGGTTCCTTACTCGTTCAGGTCTCCTACTTTGCTCCTGTAAGTATTTTGAGTTTACAACTCCTGTTTTATAGTGTATTTTGATAAAGATTTTAAGGTTTTCAATATAGTTTATATTTATTTACAATATGTAGTTATACTTTGTATACATCCCTTAATAGTGGGGTTGAATTTTAGAATTTAAAAGTTGATTTAAAAAGAAAAAACCTTCCTCTTTATATACCATATATAATAATCTTCCCTTTGGAATACCTCTAAGCCTTTTTAGGTTCATCATGTTTATATTTGGGTAGGCTATGCATACTGCAGATAGCATGATTCTTAAAAATGTAAGTGATTTAGTGGCTTTTATTGTGTTAGAAATAATTAAGACAGATCAGTATTTGAACCTTTTATTGACAAGCCATTATATTTTGGTTTCTTGTTTATAGTTTGTGTAACAAAAAACAATTAACAACCAAAACAGAAACCAGATTAAAAATGGATTTTAATAAGTAGATATGAATTAGAGTCTCAGGATTATCATTGTAATTGAGAAAACAATTTCATATTGATCTTTGTCAAAGCTAAGATAAAAATGTACTATCTTGTAGTGAAAAAACCTCATGGACCATTTAATAATAAGCAATCAAAGTTCATTTGAAGCTAATCTCTTTAATTCAGAGCTCATTTCTTAGTGACCCTTTTGGAACAGAAGTGCCTGAAGTTGGCATCTGGGATCCTGACATCAGTGATAGAAGAGAATCCAGGAGGATTTGTATCACCTGAAGGAAAACTCAGCCTTTGGAAAGCTCTTAAAACTGTATTTTTGAAACCCTAATCCCTCAATTTTTAGTGTTTGCCACAAAATATTGTCAAAAAGGGATTAGGCAAAGTTAAGAGATTTCTTGAATACTGAACATACAATACAGAGTTTTGTAATACTTCTCAAACGGAGGTGATCATAGAACTTTTCTGTTAAGGAACAGTCTTAATTTCTGGTAAATATTCATTGGAATATAGTTTAAGAAACACTGCTCTAGAGATAATAATTTAGATAATCAATTTAATAAAAATATTTAAAGATTTACTATTGTGTCTTAAAGTTTGGTGATAAACAATAACCTTTTGGTTTCTTTGGGAAACAATAAAATAATTGCAGGATAACATAATAAATGCTCTCATAGAAGCAAAGATTCTTGCACCCAGTAAATGTTTGAAATGAGTTTTGGAGATGGCTGTAGAGTTCATGTGCTGAGGCAGAGGAGAGCTGTTTCCAAGAGAAGGAGCAGCCATGAGAGAGCATAGAGAAAGAAGAAAGGGACTGCTTTTTATTTTTATTTTATCTTATTTATTTGTTTAATTTTTTTATTATAAAGATGTGGGGTACAAATGTTGACTATGCAGGTACCCTTGTTGATGAGGTATGCCCCTCCCTCCCCTAGCAGTTTCCTTCAACTGCCAATCCCACCCCCACTCCCCTGACAGTTTCCCACTATTGCCAATCGCTTTCTTATAGTATTAAAATTGTTCGAGGGGGACTTCTTTTTATTACTGCCTGTATTATGTGTTAGTTCATAGGCTCTTATGTAAGGTTTTCAGTTCATTTGTGAAATACACAGCTTTGAAATTACACTTACACTATATTTGTTTTACAGACTGACCTTATACCACTTTTATTTGCTATACATCACAAAAAAGAGAAGATGGTGGATTTTTTAATAACAAAAAATGCAAATGTAAATGAAGTTGATAGTCATAAAAGGTACAGTAGTTAGCTCCTTTTTTAAAAGCCAGAGTGTTGTTTTAGAGTGGTGAGAATCACTGAAGTCAGAGATGTTAAGTTAGCAAGAAGACTCACTTGTAAGTATTGAGAAATTGTGAAAAATATCAACATCAATAATTAGTTATGTAGAAAGAAACTATTTGGACTGGGCAACATAGAGACCAGTATATGGTAGGATTCACCTTATAATATTGACTGATGTTTGTCAGTTGTAATATGGTATTTTTGGTCATATGATCTTACTTTAGCTAAAGGAGTTTCACTTTAGCTTTATTAGTTGTGTGAAGTGTAGACTTTCACTTTTAGTCTCCTTTGTAGCTTAATACTGAACTTCTTAACCCTTTTATGGTATTTTTAGCCTATGCTGTTTATGTGTTTTTCCTTTAAAAATGCTGTATTAAACATTAACAGGAGTTGAGAATCATTTTTTCTTTTGGAAGACTCTTTAAGTTGCTTTCTTTGAGGACATTGATGTTAGGCTATCCCTAAGTGGCTATGAATTGCTATTACCAGATACTGTGAGTTCATCAGTTTTTCTGTTTTATTTCTAATGTATTTTTGATGTTTTTTAATCTATTTATTTATTTTATTTTTTAATTTTTTAATAATCAATATTTTTTATTATGATATTGTGGGGTACAGTTAAGGGTTAGGTATACAAATATGCTTCGCTGACGCACCCTTGTTGATAAGAAGTGTCTCCCCATCCCCAGACAGATATTTACTACCATTAATCCCATCACACGTCCCCTGCAGACAGATATTTACTACCATTAATCCCATCACACGTCCCCTGCCCTCCCCATAGTTTCCCACCGCTGTCAGTCATTTTCTTATAGTAATACGTTGGATGTTCAAGGTTCACTATATGAGTGAGAACATGTGATACTCAGATCTTTGTTTCTGTGAGAGGTCACTCAGTATTATAGATTCTAGTTCCATCCAGGTTGCCGCAAAATTCATGATTTTGTTCTTTTTTATGGCTGC
>CAUYQG010147510.1:0-11129 GCA_963574415.1 Tarsius wallacei | reverse complement strand
GCCTGGCTAATTTTTTGATTTATTGTAGAGATGAGGTCTCGCCAAGTTGCCCAGGCGGGTCTCGAACCCACAGGCTCAGGCAATCCACTCACCTCAGCCTCCCAAAGCGCGGGATTACAGGCTGAGCCACCGAGCCCGGCTCACTTTATAAATTTTAAACAAAAAATTACAAAAATTTCTCAAATACCCTTCTAACACCATACTGCATCCATTGGCCTCTGAATAAAGATGAAGGTGGGAAGCTGAATTTTTTCTGGAAAGTCTTATCTTAAAGTACCATCTATTAATACTCAAAGTGGTCTATATTCATTGTCAGCGTCCCATACAAATCTTTGGAAATCCTAAATTATTGATTAGGGAAAAACATTCTTTCACAATCTCAGCTATGTACTTTTCCACACAGGACTATAAATTATTATAGTCTTGATAACTTATTAACTGGTTAGGAAAGGAACAGAGAAAGAAAATACTCTGTATAGGTATATGACTATGCAAAGCTGTCCTGTTCAGAAGTGCTTGGGCTTTCAGGAACCAGTGTTGCATATCTCTTCCCAGTTCTGTGCTTAGTGGCATCATGGTGGTAGTCTGAAATTGGTCAGGGTGAGAATAGTTACTTTGCAAAAATTGGCACATGCTACAAGGCAGAGACTTTTTACTTCTGGGAGAGTAGATTGTTAAAGTTTAGTCAGTACATCTATGATTTCGAAGTTGCTTAACTTCTGAAATATCCAACACAGAGTAATAATATCTACCTCTTTTAAATTTCTTCAGGAGGACAGAGTTTATAGTCTGCACTAAAGAGACATTTTAAATCTCTCAGAGTCAGGAAATTTAATTCTAAATTTAATTGTACTTGCTTCTTTGCTGTAATTTATGTGCATTTCCTTTTCTTCTGTCCTCTATAGGGGTGGTAATATACTATCTTTAAAGTAATCTTCCATTAACTAGGAAAATGGCTATCCTGTTTTTTTGTCTTTTAATTTTACACAGGCATGCAAGATATAAAAAAATAATTATTTCCTATCTTATCCTAATTTTCCCTAGGTTTTTTTCTTGATTTTGTTGCTGAGTGAATTGTTTTCTTTTTTACTTAAACAAAAAACACTTATAATGAACATGAGTGACTTTTGGTTTTGTTTCAATGGGGATGGTACCTAAATGTAAAAAGAAAAATATTCTTGCTTTAAGCCCTGATTACTGACTATGATGATTTTATTTGTATAGGTGACACCTTTGTATGAACTGGTAAAGGAAGTGCCTTGTGCTTCTGTGAAAAGACTGTACCTGAAACGGGCTCTTGAAGAGTATCTGGATGAATTTGACCCCTGTCACTGCCGGCCTTGTCAAAACGGTGGCTTGGCCACTGTTGAGGGGACCCAGTGTCAGTGCCATTGCAAACCATACACATTTGGTGTGGCGTGTGAGCAAGGAGTCCTTGTGGGGGACCAAGCAGGTCAGTGGGCTGAATTTCTATAGTCAGTGTGTACACCTTGAAAGGGAATTACCCTTTTCCTGGCACCTAAAATGTGCTTCTTTGTATATGGAGAAGTGAAGTCTCATATGAATTTAGAATCTGTCTCCTTTCCACACCTCCAGATTGTAGCTACTCTGGTTAAGGCCCTTTGCTACATATCTCTATTTACCCATCTGAATTTACAGCCCCACTCTGCCCTCTGCTCTCCACTCTCTATTAGAATAGAATTGTGGCCAAAACATTTTCCATCCATCCATAATTATCTCAATAATTTTGCTGTAACAAAAGTCTATGGGGCTTGTGTTTGCATTGCTTAGTCTTTTTGATGGCATGCTCTTTGAAACATCTCTATTTCTGTTCTCTATTATGTACTATCAATCAATCATTTGTAAATAGTTGTTGAATATCTGCTGTGTGCTCAATAGTGTATATGGCGGCAAAAGCACTTAGTACAGGGCTTGGTGATGTTGGCTTTTGAGTAGTTATAGTATGACTACAATATATATACTTTTGTTTTTATAGTTTTTTTGTCTCTCTCTTCTAGAAAGCTCATTTATTTATTTGTTATTATTATTTTTGAGTAGGAATCTCACTCTGTCACTCAGGCTGGAGTGCAGAGAAAGCTCATTTTTTAAGGTCAAAGCTGTTTGACTTTTTTTATTCCCTGATATAGGGCTTGATTCAAAGAAATCACTAAATAAATGATTGATGGATGAATAAATACACAACTAAACTACAGTTTCTTATAAACAAGCATCAAAAAGGGCTCCTTGTTCCCAGATTTCTCCCCAGGTGGCCTGTCCTGGCAAGTTAAAATTCTGCCACTGTGATCCATTTTTCTGTGGCTTGAATTTCCAGTTATCTGTTAAAATGGAATCAACCCTTGCTTAAGGATTAGGGTAGCAATCACAATGTTCTATTTTTTTTTTTTTTTGGTTGGAGTCTCACTCCGTCACCTAGGCTGGAGTGCAGTGGCACACTCACAGCCACCCCAGTGTTGACCTGCTGGGCTCCAGCGATCCTTCTACCTCAGCCTTCCAAGCAGCCAGAACTACAGGCACGTGCTACCACACCCGGCTCATTTTTTGTTTTATTGTAGAGACTAGTCTCGAACCTGCAGGCTCAGGCAATCAACTTGCCTCGGCCTCCCAAAGTGCTGGGATTATAGGCTGAGTCACTGAGCCCGGCCAAGCACAATGTTTTAAGCTGTTATTGCCAGCATTAATATACTCAGGGGACTACTTTATTAAATACATTTCCAATTATGACATTGTAAAGAAGATCACAGGGAAATATCATGCAAATTAGTTTAGTTTTGGAGCATGTCATACTGAAGAGTGGGTGTGGAGTGGAGGAAAAAAGAGGATGTGGGTCATACAGAGTAGAAATAGGTAAGAAGCAGCAAATGCACACATTGGTTGTCAGGATAAAAATACTTTGGGGAATTGGTTTCTGAGATCACTTTCTAACTAGGAAAGCAAGCCTCTTAGAATGTGGTGCAAGGTGTCTCTTACCACCCCAAAGGGATATAATGGGAGAAAACACTAGAAGAAATATCAATCTGAAATAGGCTCTGAGGTAGAAGATGGTCAGAGTGGGGTGAGATGTGCCTATAGATTAAGAAAGATGCTGAGAGGAGGTAAAACTAATGACTTAAAAACATTTTTTTCTACTTCCTGTTGACCAAGTCTGAAACAAAACAAAACAAAACATTTTTTTCTACTTATGTATTTCCTCATTTTATACTGTGCTAGTTCTGGGGTTAGCAGTCTGGGTGTACCCAGTAGGTTGTTCTCTTTGTGCCTAGCCAACTCTTTGACTACAGAAGCTTACTTGCCTTATTGAGAGATTGTGAGGTGACAAAAAGCCTGGACTCTGTCAGAAAACCAGGTTACATTCTCGTTGTGGCTCTTGACAGCTATTACAACATTGGGCATCACATTTAAACACTTCATCTTAGATTCCATGTCTATTAAATGGGAGTGGTAACAGAACTCTTGGCTGCCTCCATTCATTGTTATGAGATGTAAAAAAAAATGATACCCTATATATAAAAGTGCTTTGAAACAGATGGAAAATAACCAACAAATGTAAGATATGATTGCAAGAAGTTCACTAATGCAGCCTAACATGGATTTTCCTAGCCAGTGTGTAGAACCATTCTGGCCATTGTTGAAAACCTCAGTAAACAGAGTGAAGGTTTCCAGAATCATCCCTTTCCCCAGTAAACATGTTCTCAGGAGGCATAGCACTGAGCTTCAGGGTCCTCCTCTCTAAGAATTTGCTGAATGTCTCTCTCATCTTATAGGAGGGGTTGATGGAGGTTGGAGTTGCTGGTCCTCTTGGGGCCCCTGTGTTCAAGGGAAGAAAACAAGGAACCGAGAATGCAATAACCCACCCCCCAGTGCAGGTGGGAAATCCTGCACTGGAGAAACAACAGAAAGTAGGCAATGCGCAGATGAGGAGCTGGAGCATTTGCGGTAATGGAGACTCGACTTCCTGGTAGCTACATAGAACACAGTGCCCTCTGCAGTCACTGTGGAATACACTCACGATCGTGGCTGTTGAAAGATTTAGAAGTTCAGTTGGGTTTTTATTAGTGATTGCTTTGTCTCTTAACAATGGGGTCAGTTGAAGGAGGTAACAATGGGGTCAGGTGAAGGAGGGAACAATGGGGTCAGGTGAAGGAGGGAAGCACGTTGTAAACGACTTGAGCTGTGTGCTTCAGCTTTTTCTGACACAAGTTTTACAAAAGGCTGGGTAACTCAGCACAGTCCAGCTGAATGTATACAGGATCTGCTATCTACTTGCTGTGTGACCTTGGGCAAGCTACTGGTCACACCTCTAAAATTAGAACTATAAAAGTAGGCAAACCTACTAGTAGGAAAATAGGATGTTGTCACACTTAAATGAGATTAAGCATAGAAAGCGATCAGTACAGTAGCTGGCACTTAGTACCATTTGTTCCTAATTAGTTTTTAGATTAAGCATAAAGCCAGATGCTTGAGATAGATAATATCTTAGTGGATTAGCCCAGTAGTCTGGCACCACCTTGCCATTTGCCAAGACCTTGCGGAAGGTATCTTAAAAATTCTTAGTTGGTGAATATACCCCTGTGTTAGAATTCTTTATGTTACGCCCTACTGTTTACATTGTCCTTTTCTAACTGGAACTGGCAGAAAGTTCTAGCAAGATAATTGAAAGGTCATGTGGGTTGAAGAAAAAAGTGAGGTGCTTGTATATCTGGTAGAAGCATGGGGAGGTAGGATCCCTTATTTCTCTGTCTTTAGTGCCATGTAACCATAACCAAGGAAACTGGCAAGCATATGGATTATGAGGGGAGGAGAAAGTTGGCTTCAGCACACATACAAGGGGCAACCCCCAAAATCCCAGAGTTATCTTTTGGAGGGCCTTGTAGTACAGGCTTTCACCTCTAGGTAAGTGTTCTCAAAACCCATTGGCATCATCATCCATGTATGCGCTAGCATGGTTGTGAGAAACTTCATTTGGCTTCAGTGAACTTTTTTTGAAGGTTCTTTTAATGCATTTGCCCATTTCATGATGGCTTATTTACCAGTGCGCCCACCCACACCGTGCTGACTGTCCAGCAGTTTTTGATGAAAAATGGCATGACCCTTGTGCCCCACCTTCTTTATTCAACCAGTCTGGCACCCAGCTACTTTTTTTTGTTTCCCTGGATAAAAAAACTCTTCAAAGGGAAACATTTTGCCAATGTGGAAGAGGTGAAACAAAAAGCAGTCAAAGCATTAAAAGGCAACAAAATTAACACGTTCAAAAACCGTTTTGAGCAGCGGAAAAAGCATCTTGATCGGTGTATTGCATCAAATGAAGAGTACTTTAAAGGTGAATGAAGTTTAAACATGTAAGAATAAATACACAATTTTTAAATAAATTCTGGATTTTTTGGGTGTTCCCCCTCATGTCTCTGAGAGGATGAGGTCTCTGCTTGAGTGAATGCATTTCTCCTGCTTTTAGACTTAGGCTAGAGGGAGGGGAGCTTTCTAAACAAGCCATTGACAGAATTTTCACTCTCCTTAGTGCTCAGAGGTGGGGACGTATCCTCCTTTTTAGTACAAACAATGATCAGTACTTACCATTTCTGGGTTTCCTCAGAATCTGGAACTTAACAGGGAAGGAGGCAACACTCATGAGTTATTTGTATTGCTTTCCTTTCATGTCTCTGGAGTGGAGATAAAACTGGTGGTATTTTGGCCTCAGAGGCACTATTGAAAACCATTGTTGCCGGCGCAGTGCCTCATATCTGCAATCTTGGCACTTTGGGAGACCGAGGCAGAGGACTGCTTGAGCTTAGGAGTTCGAGACCAGCTGGGCAACATGGTGAAACCTTGTCTCTACAGAAAATTAAAAAAAAAAGATTAGTCAGGATTGGTGACACATGCCTGTAGTCCCTGCTACTTGGGAGGCTGAGCTACTCAGAGGCATCATCTGAGCCCAGGGGTTGAAGCTGCAGTGAGTCGTGATTGTGCCACCGCACTCTAGTCTGGGAGACGGAGTAAGACCTTGATTCAAAAAAAAAAAAAAATGCCACCATGGTCATTATTGTTATTGTCCACTCTCCCAAGAGATGGTTATGGTGATGGTAAAATGTCAGGATTGGCCTTAGTAAGATGATATCAGGGTTTCTGTTTCCCCTTGTTCTATTTAGGCTGAGGATTCCTGCCCCAAACCTTAACAAAACTTGCTTTCCCCAAAGAATGTGCTATCAGTTATATATGCTTCAGAAAAAATGTAGACACTAAGACTCCCTAGTTTTGCTTACTGCCTTGTGAGAGGTAAAAAGAGCATGACTGGAGGAACCTAACTGGAATTTATTAGTTCATGACCTTGGACAAGTTATTTAAACTTTCTGTGCCTTTGTTATTCTCCACATATTGTATGGAGTTGCTGTGAGTATAAAGTGAGATAGTGCACATTTGCAAAACAACTGCCATGGTACCTGACACATAGTAAATGCTCAATAAAAGATGGTTATAATTTTGTGTTACCTCTTTCCTGGAATTAACTAATTACCTTATTTTCAATATAGAATTATTTCTGCATAAATACATTTCAGAACATTAGGAGAAAAAATAGGTTCTGAGGCAGGTGAACTCCAGAAATTATATAAAGTAGGTTTGTTGTCCAAAGCCTATTTCTTTTTGTTTGTTTTTCATACTACTGACCTAGGAGCTATTTAAATCACTTTCTTTGGGAGTTTGAGTTTGTGTTTGCGTTTTCTACTATAAGATGTGATTGGACATTTGGTTCTGAGAATGACAATAATATGATACCAATGTATTTACATTGAATAGAGTTCCTTCAGATACTAAGGAAAAATCCAACATAGTGCAAGACATTTAGTAAACTGTGGAAATAAATAATATTAATTACATTTTATTTCTTTCTCTTTCAGATTGCTTGAACCACATTGCTTTCCTTTGTCTTTGGTTCCAACAGAATTTTGTCCATCACCTCCTGCCTTGAAAGATGGATTTGTTCAAGTTGGTTATGAAATATATATATTTATAATATATAATATATATATTTATATATATTTATATATTTATATAAACAGAGCACTATAAAATTATCTCTTTACTGAGACCATAACCTATTCTCTTCTTCTGTGGAGAAATAGTGCTCAAAATAGTTTATATGTGCATTTTAGTTTTAGCGGTGAGGGTTTTAGTTTGGGACTTCTCTTTTTTGGCCCAAGGTGTTAGAATTCTGTAGAAGGCAGTATATCTTCTGTGGTGTGGGAAATCAATACTGCCATCCAGTGAATTAGAAATGCAATCTTGCCAGAGGCCTACTAAACATTGCTACTCTGGACACCAAAATACAAATCTATAAGCACGTTCTTAAACTGAGAGAACTTTTCTTATTTTTGCCACTGACAGAAGTCTTTTTTTTCTCTTAAATGTGAGGTTTGGGATGAACCATTGGGTTTATTCCAGGAGTCAATAAGACCATTAGCCAGCATTTGGTGAGATATGGGTCATTGTATTTTGAGCAGTTTTCTGTCATTCTAAGGATTTTTTTTTTGGCTTTGGGGACATTTTAATTAGTACTGTTCTCAGTCCTTTTTATGATGAGGCATTGACCCCAAGCTCCAGTGAAGTTTCTTTATGGCTCACAAAAGAGACATTTTCACAAGGACTCTCTCAATGCTGCAGCCTTGCTTTCCTCACAAGGAGTTTTGTATCTCAGATTCCAGGCCCTTGAGCACACACTCACTGAGAGTTTGCTGAGGTCTCCCCAAATATAGGAACTTTTGGGAGATGAAAGAGGTGTGTGTGTCTCTTTCTCTCTCTCTCTCTCTCTGTGTGTGTGTGTGTGTGTGTGTGTGTGTGTAGAGAGAGAGAAAACCTACCATCTCGAACTGTCCCCCTAGAGTCATCATACTGTCTCACTAGAGTCATCATAGTCCATGGATTTCTTAAACAAAACATGATCAGAGGATAAGGCCAAGCAAACTCATACACTTTTGCAAACCATGAAGCTGTGGCCCCAAATTCCAGAGCATGTGGTGTCCTTTTAGGAGTCAGGGGTTCTCAACACTATTTTTTGGACCTGGTACATCAGAATCACTCAGGGAGCTTAAAAACAGAAACTGCTGCTTGTCCCTTGTCCTCCATATTGTCTGGTTTGATAGGTTTGGGGTAGAGCCTGAGAGTCTGTTTTGCTAATTGCTATGAGTGGTTCTGATATAAAGTTAAGTTTGGGTACTGTTGCATTAGACTTATATAGAAGTCTAGGTAGAAAAAGGCCTAGAGGCAAGACTCAAAGCAGATCACATGCCCTTCCCTATTTTCCTCAAATCTCAACATCAACCTGGAACCCCTGTTTCCTACCTACTTCCATGATGGTGTCAGACTAGGTCAGGAGGTGCAAGACTGACAATGAGAAGGAGGCTTCAGGAAATTTTGTTCTAATTCCTAGAGCAGAGCTGGTCTAGGTATCAGTTCCAATCCCTCTCCTAGGTCTGAGTTTCTTCACCATTCCTTGGGTGGCAGAGAACCAGGAGAATAAGGAAAGGAACCCAGAGAGACCCCAAATGAGCAAGGCTACCCCTTTAGAGTCTCAGATTCCAGATTCCTCCTTGCTTACTATGAAAGTTTTCCTCCTAATATTACAGGTTAATGATATGTCCTTGAATCTGACTCAGTCCCAGAAGCATTCTGTACTTATAGAATGGAGTTGGAGGGTGGGATGGGAGATCAACATTATGCTTCTCCTAAAAGTCATTAGTGAGAAACTGAAACTTTCATGAACATACTGATAGAATTTGAAACTTTCTAGGTGTTCATGCTGGTATTTTTTTAGGCAGTATTGCCAATGAACAGCCCATCATGCCTTACTATGAAGAGCTGACTGAGAAATATATCCCAAAATCTGTTTAAAAAAAGAAAACTGCTTTTTCCTAAAAGTAAGAGGGAAAGAGGCTATTTGGACAGTGTCTATTAAAGCAATTTTAGTGAAATACTTAGTACGCTGCTTGGTATTTGGGGAGCAATTAATAAATTATAGTATGGTGACATTAATGGATTTATTTAAATTATTGGTGATACTAGTGTTATTGAGTATACAGGGAAAATTTTCTTATAGACACTTTTCTAAGTTAGTTATTTAAATGTAGATTTCCTGATAATTAAAAGATGGCACAATTTATAGGTCAAATATATCTAAAGAAAACTTTCATTAACGTAAAGTAAACAAACTTCCTCCTTCCATCTTTTATTTTTGTCTAGGATAAAGATACCATGTTTCCTGTTGGGAAAAATATAGTGTACACTTGCAATGAAGGATATTCTCTTATCGGAGACCCTGTGGCCAGATGTGGAGAAGATTTACAGTGGCTTGTTGGGGAAATGCATTGTCAGAGTGAGTGGTCTCAGCTGTAGTACATAGTTTAAGATAAAAAAAAAATTATGTGGAAGAGAATGGATCAAGATAAATATCCACTTATCATATGCCCTGTGTCTTGACCTCCCTTTCCTGAAAGGCTGATATGATTCTAAGTTTCAGAAATGACTTGTATAAGCCCCCGGCCTTCTCTAGTTGTTAATGTTCTTGTTCAGTAAGGTCAATTTTATTGCAATCTTAAAGTTTCTGGTGCAAATTAAAGCAGGACAGGGAACTCAGTTCAGGTGAAGATTATTAGGATATTCTTTAGTAATTAATTTCTACGGGCATACCACAATCAATCTACTATCTTAAAAACTTTGCACATTATTTTGTTTAGATATAGGCATCTGAGTAAGAACTTCTGTATGTTGTACTAACCTAAAACTACTTTTTGGCTTTCATCCCTGTTGGAAGATAAGTTTGTCCAGTCAATGGATAGATAGCTATAAGGATAAATATTTTTTCTAAATCAGTTTGTCTATACTATATGAAGAAAGCTCTAGTATATACTTGTACTTTTTTTTCTCTTGGGAATATATCTGTTAGTGAAATTTCTAATTAACTGGGTATCCATATATTGGGTATATAAACATTTAGATTTTGTGAAGGCTCCCAGCATGTCAAGATGGTTATACCAATTTATCTCTATTATAATCTGAGAAGTCAAGATTGCTGTATACTCACTAACGCTTGATATCTGCTAGAGTGGTGAGTGTATAGTGATATCTTATTTTTTAATTTTGTATTTCTCTAAAGATTAATGATGTTAAGCTTGTTTTCATATGTTTTTTGGTCATTTGGGTATCTTCTCTGGGGAAATGACCATCCATTTAAAAAAAATTTTGTTTTGTCTGACATCCCCCTCGAAGTCCTTGAGCAGAAATAACTGAATAACTGAGATCGAATATGAATATCTGCTAGTTATGAGTAATAAAGGTAGAAGTTAGTTCTTTGAAAAGATTAATAAGATACTGCTGCTTGAGGAACTTCTTTTCTTTATTGTGAATCTACTGGTGAACATTTGTCCCAGTTTTTGTTTATATTAAAAAAAAAATTTTGTCTTCATTTTTAAAAAGGATTTTTTTACTTGGTAAAGAATTCTAAGTTAAAGTTATTTTATTTAAGCCCTTTGGAGATATTATTATATTGCCCTCTGATTTAATTATTTTATAGAGAGAAGTCAACTTTCAGTCTTACTGTTTTTCCTTTGGAAATCATGTCTTTTTTTGTCTATCTGCTTTTAAGACAATTATTATTATTATTAATTATTTTGGGGTTTTGTTTTTCAGCAGTAGCTTTACTGTGATGTGCCTGGTTGTGAATTTATTTGTATTTTTCCTGGTTGATATCCAAAGCACTTATTAAACCTACGCTTTAATTCCTTTGGTTAGTTTTAGAGCAATTCTTGGCTGTTATGTCCTTAAATATTGCTTCTGCCCCATTCTTGCTCATTTGTCCTCATATGACACAAATTATACGTTTTTTTGATCACATTATATATCTTTTTTTTTTTTTTTCTTTGAGTTGGAGCCTCACTCGGTCGCCCAGACTGGAGTGCAGTGGCCGTTCCCGGCCACCGCAGCCTCGACCTGCTGAGCTCCGGTGATCCTTCCGCCTCAGCCTTCCGAGTAGCTGGAACTACAGGCGCGCGCTACCACGCCCGGCTGATTTTTTTTTGATTTGTTGTAGAGATGAGGTCTTGCTTGCCCAGGCGGGTCTCGAACCC
>CAUYQG010147509.1:0-16149 GCA_963574415.1 Tarsius wallacei | reverse complement strand
TCACTCATATTAAATATAGTGTTTTGCAAAATTAGTACTTAGCTTTGCCCATGTCTCTCTCTTTTGTTTTTGAGTTAGAGTCTCACTCTGTTACCCAGGCTGGAGTGCAGTGGCACGATCATGGCTCACAGTGGCCTTGATATTCTGGGCTCAGGTGATCCTTCCACCTCAGTTTCCCGAGTAGCTAGGACTATAGGCTCATACCTCCATGCCTGGCTAATTTTGTTAAATTTTGTAGAGATGAGGTCTTGCTATGTTGCCTAGGCTAGGCTGGTCTCAAACTCCTGGGCTCAAGCAGTCCTCCCACTGTGGCCTCCCAGAGTACTGGGATTACAGGTATGAGCCACCGTGCCTGCCCAACCTTATCTTATTTATGACACTGAGTAACTTAGGTATGAGAGTGTGAGTAGTAGAAAAAAGTATTTACTCTTCTTTAATGACTAAGAGTCTCTCTGAAGAGACCGTATTTGTTAAAATATTCTTATCTTTCCTGATGTTTCATAAATAACAAGAATGGAGAATAGAGCAAGTAGCAGCCACCATGTTCTAAATTGCACTGGCATTTAGTGTTCAACAGCAAGTTAATCCTCTTGGTAATTCTAAAGAATATTCCAAATATGCCTGCATTTTCTTTTAACTGTCATTCCCCCAAATAAAACCCTCATTATCTCCCATCAGGACTACAATAATGTCTTATCTACTTTCCTTGTTTTCACTCTTACCAATCCTCCAATCCATTATCTAACTTGAGCCAGAATATTTAAAAAATATGAATCACATTATGCCATCCTCTAATTAAAATCCAAAGTCCTTATCATAGCCTTTGTGGTACCAAGCCTCCAACATGGCCCCCAATGATCCTTAATTCCTGATATTCACATTCTGTGTAGTTCCCTTCCATCTTGTATCAAGGTTGGTCTGTGTGGCCAATAGCGTACGTCAGACACTCGTTTATAAAAGAAGGTGGCTTATATTTTGGGCGCTCTCTCGATTGCTTTCTTTCTTTCAGATCTTTCACTCTGAAGGAAGCAAGCTACCATGTTATGTTACGAGCAGCTCTGTGGAGAGACCCATGTGGAGAGGAACCAAAGCCTCTGGCCAATAGCTAGTGAGAGACTGATGCTGATGGCATCCATGTGAGTGAGACAGAAAGTGGGCTCTCCAGTTCTGGTTGAGCCTTGAGGTGATTGAGGACCCTCATGAAGGCCCATGAGCCAGAACCACTCTGAGAAACACTCCCAGATTCCTGACTCAGAGAGATTGTATGGCATGCTTATAGTTCTAAACTGTTACATTTTAGGTAATTTGTTATTTGGCAATAGAAAATTAACATAGCCTACAAAGGTCCTGATAACCTAACCCTTGTCCACTCTAATCTTAATTCATATCACTCTCTTTCACTCATTATGCTCCAGTCATACAGGCCTTCTTTTAACCCCTCTAAGGGCCAAGTTTCTCTACTGCCTTTGTATCTGGTGTTCCTGCTACCTGGAATGTTCATCCTCCCAAAGTCTGAATGGCTGATTGCTTTTCACCCTTCACTGACTGCTTCTTCTGACTACACCTGCCTAATATATACCCCATCTTTCGCTACATCCAGCACTCTATTTTCCTCATAACACTAATCACAATCTGTCATTTTCCCCCACACATAAGACTATAAGCCCCACATCAGAATGTAAGCTCCCAAAGAGCAGGGACCATACCTATCACATTCTTCACTGAATCTCCTACAGAACAAGACCTAAATGAACATTTGTTGAATGAATAAACCATTGAAATTTTTTTTTAAGCAAAAAAGAAACAAACATAAAACTCTCTTCAGATATTAGGTATAGTAACAGAGGTCAGACATTCTGACAGTAAACGTTGAGTAGAAAAGGTATCTTTGTTAGCAAAATGCAATTTTAGAAAGATAACTGGGAGAGAAGGTAGAGTATGCTTACTTGATTTTGGCCACAACAAACAGGTCATCGAATAAGAAGAGATGCCGCTCCTGCCTCTGCAGGCCTCTTTTGAGTTCTACCCGGCCATCAATCAGCAGAGTCCTATTGGAGCACACAGATGATGACAGAAATGCACACGTGTCGATGCTAGCAGAAGGACTTTCCCTGTAACAGTTAAAACACCACAGACCAGTTAGCCAAATGATCAAATATGGGGCCCAATTTTTAGAAAACTGTAGTTTACAATTGTCCGAGAAATAGAAAACCCTAAAATTTAATGCAATGGCTTAGTGTACTAACTGGCCCCCAGTCTATTCACACAGTAGTCTTAAACACTTAATTATGACAAATTTGAAACATAAAGCCAAGTCGAAACAGTTTTATAATAAACACAAGTACGTATGCCTCAACCTAGATTCCACCATTAATATTTTACTATACTACAATAATACACCTATCCAACTGTCTATCCTGTCTATTAACATTAATCCATTTTCTCTGTGTCATTTCAGAAAAAGCTGCACATGGCAGTACATATGCCCTAAATGCTTCTGTGTGCATATCATTAACTAGAGTTCAATCATTTAGAATTTTTCTTGTGCTATAAAATGTATATACAATGAAATGTACAAATCTTAGGTGTATATTCACTGACTTTTTAAATTTAAGTAGCTTTGGGGGGACAAATGGTTTTTGGTTACATGGATGCTTTGGATGGCAAAGAAGTATCGGCTTTAAGTGTACCCACCACTCTCATCTGTGCACATTGTACCTGAAAGGTGATTTTTCATTCCTCCCTAACTTCTGAGTCTTCAACGTCCATTATACCATTTCATGTGCCTTTGCAGTTCCTTAGTGTAGCTCCCACTTATAAATGAGAACATGCAGTATATGATTTTTCAACGCTGTGTTACTGCACTTGGATGGAATTGGACACCATCAACCTAAGTTGCTGAAAAAAGACAGTATTTCATTCTTTTTTTTTTTTAATGGCTTTATAGCCAAGTTTCAAATGTACTGAGTCTGAAATTATCAGTGGGCTAGGTGGTATGGGGAATCAGGCAGGCACATGGAACTTGGGGGAGATGTCAGAAGTAGAGATGTCATATAAGACAGGTGCATAAACAATACCTTGGGCATAGCTAAAACTACTCAGGGAAGGAGTACATACCTAAGAAAAGATACACGCTGAAGAGGTGTAGGGAGAGAACCTATGAGCAAGATGAAGAGTGGGGGATGAATTAACAGAAGAAGAAGGATAAAAGCCAGTGGTGGTCTGGAGCGCTGAAACTGGTAGAGAAGATATGCTGACATCTGAGATGTCTGGGGGAAAGAGTCATCAACTTGTCATTAGAACCTTCAAGAAAACAGTTCCAGGATAATGAAGGGAAAAACTCAAACAGCCTGGGGTTTGAAGAGTAAAGGAACAAGAAGTGAAGAACTAAAGGCAGGAACTCTGGTTATTTTTTAGGAGCTTAACACTAGAAAGTTATTTTAAGGATTTTAAAGTTTCCAAATCTTTTCATATGTAGCGATTTTCAAAATTATAGAAAACAAGAATAAAGCTTCACTTACTCTTGTCAAAACTGAGCTAGGATAAGGCTAGCAAGCAAGACTGGATGAAAGAATGACTAAAATAGCATTTTACATAGCTTCAATTTTTAAAATTATATAACAGCAAAACTTTGCAAGAGGAAAAATTATCTTTTGCATTTTGGTTTTTGAATCCAATAAATAACTGCTTTTTTATCATAATAATAAGCTAACAGAGAGCAGCATGGATTAAACTAGGGATCCCCAAGTTATCATTCAAAGGGTCTGATCATGGGGGAATGACATTGGTGATGTGAGGAGAGTGGGAAAGAACCACAATATTGAGTTTGGAGACCAGGATTAAAGTCTCAGTAACATGAAAAAAGAGGGCGGAGGGGATCTGATGATAAATAGTTAAGTTTTGTGAGCCATACCATCTCTGTCAAAACGATTCAATTCTGCCTTTGTACTGCAAAATCAGTCCAAGTCACTACATAAATGAACAGATGTGGCTGTGTTCCAATACAATTTTATTTGCAAAAACAGGCAGCCTGTCTGGGCCATAGTTTGCTGACCCATGGCTTAAATAATACTTCCAAAACATTTTAATGCTTATAAATAAAGGCTAACCCGAAGCAGAGAATTATTATTTTTGCTCCTGATTAGTATAGGCCAAACAAAGATTAATCAGGATATATTTTTTAAATGGCTTGCATTTTAAAGCAATTCCAAAGGATTTTCATACATAAAAAGTCATCTTCCTCCTAATGATGTTACTTTCAAATAAGGAGATTTTGGTGCTGCTGCCGGGGAGGATCCACAATAAAATAAAAGCCCTTTTCTTTTTTGTGTGGAAATGTCGGTCTGTCATTTTAAATATCTACATATAAGTGTGGCAAGAAATGTCTGAATACTTTAGCAAGTTAAGCAATGGTTAAAAAAAAAAATTCATGCAGCACTCTAGAACAAAAGTAAACATCTCAGCACTCTCATAATTTGACAGAAAAAAATCTTTCCTAGAAAGAAACAAAAACACAAATACCCTTGTGTTTTTTAAAACTACAATCTTACTTAGTGTTTCCTATTTAAAAATGTATTTCTTAATTATGTAACTCTGAAGTATTTTAGTTTTTTAGAGTATGGAAATGAGAGGGGGTAAAATTATAACCTTCTATTTAGCCTCTTAATATAGCCTGATTAAAATTTACAAGTTATAATTAATAGAGTTCTAACTTGAGCTAACAAAAACAAGTGAAATCTAAGAATTAATCTGCTGCCTGCTTCTTATGTATTAAAAGTCCATCTTCAAATGGGCTTTTAAAAGCATTTCTGAAAGGCAAAAAAGGGTTTCAGGATCTTAATCATTTTTCGCTAAAACTAGATAATAGCTTTTATGAAACCTGGTCACAGTAATATCTCAATATTTATAACTAAGTTTCGTTCTAAAAGTGAGTCCACATTCAGGTACCATTTTAGAGGTGGTATTGCTTAATCATGAATTACAGAAGAAAATAAACTATAATTCAGAATATTTCTTGGAAATGTATATGTTTATAAGTGGTAATCAGTTAGAGATTGTGATGACAAGTACTAGACAGGATCTGGACAACCTCAAAGCTGGTAAAGTAGCTAGCGCATAATTACTGCTCAATAATTTGAATAACTGAATAAAATTTATCTTCCAACAATTTACCTGTATCTCAAAGCCCATTCCAATACATCTCTTCCATGAAAACTTTCTATCAACTCTCCTTGCTTGGCATCTCTTGTATGACATCTAGAACTTATGTTCAGCTTCATACCTCTTAACTATTCTCATTCAACATTCATTGAGCATACAGTTACCACATAATACATTATCTATAATAGTAATAAGAGTTGTCTTTGCTGGGTACCTGTCATGTGACATGCAAGGGAGATACATTTGGTCTCTGGGCTCAAGGAGTTAGCAATCTGATAGGGGAATCAGACAAATAACACAATGGTAAACCAAGGAGGTAAGTGCAATAACAGAAATGCAGAGTGCTGGGGCACAAAGAGGAGGAAAAATAGGAGTCCCTGTCTGGGACTGGATTGGTTAGGAAAGTTTCTTGGAGGAACCAAAGTCTTAAAGGATGGACGGACAGAACAACGAAGGCTGAAGGGCACTCCAAGGAGAAGGAAGAACAGGTCAAACACATACCTTGTGCTTCAGCAACTGTGGAAAATTCAGAGGCTGGAGTTATAAGGGACAGAGAGAAATTAGCAGCAGATGAGGAAGGGGCCTGATCATGGATGTTTTACCTACCATGTTAAGGGGCTTAGATTTTACGCAAAAGCACTGAAGGCTTCTAAGCAGGATACTGTTTTGCAAAACAGGTTGAGCATCCCTAATTTGAAAACTCAAAATCTGAAATGCTCCGAAATCCAAAACTTTCTGAGCACCAACATATGTATGCAAACTGTTTTCATGCAGAAAATTATAAAAAGACTATAAGATTGTATTAGTTATGATTCAACTAATTGAATCCAATTATGTATCAACTGAATATTGGTATTTTAGCATAAATGAGCTAGTGGTAGTGGCAAATCACTGCCTGGAGTATACTGCCTTGAGGACTTTGTAATTTGTAGGCGTAATGTGATACTTCTAAATTTCCTAACTGGAGTTATTAGGTGACTTTTTTTTTTTTTTACTGTAGCAGACCCAGAAATTATATATGGAACTAATTTTTAATCAGGTTTAATTCTTTTGTTCCTTTTAGTGTACCATGACATAATTATTATGTGAACCAAACTCCTCAAACTACTGGAATGCCCAGTCAGCATCTTGGTGATGTGGTTCATTGTTGAATCAGTAAACAGACTAACATAGGATCCCATATATTTATAATCCCTACACCTAAAAATTTCCTTAAGTAGCTTGAATATGTTCAGCATTCAAGATGATCCAAATGAGTTTTTACTTAGTTGATAATGAATATAAGTGGTATTTTTAAGTCAACAGACCACAAAAAAGTGACTGAATTAGTTTGGGGGTTTCTCCAATCCTTGGTTGGAATGTATCTGTTTTTACTCATTCTTTCATAATGAAAGCAGCTATTGTTGAAGAGTTGCCATTTGTCACTGAGCTGTTTGAAGTTCTGAAACAATAGCTGTCTGATGCCCTAAGCAAGTAGATTTTGGATTAAAATTTTAGGCAGAAGTGGCAGCTTTGGCAGTATTTTTCATCTGGTTTTATTAGATCTCTGTTTTTCCAGTTCTCTGGTTGAAATAGGTCATAATGGAAAAAAAAATTGATACAAGGACATAAAAGCAAACAAACTATATGAAACCATTAAAGAGTTCTCTGTATCCCTGATGTATAAGCAGTGTCTGATTCATAATAGCTGTTGTAAGTATTTGTTGACTGAGTGCACTTATTGCCTACAAAAATGTGCTACTTAGCACTTAATTATACATCATCTCTTGTGTTCTCTATTTTTTATCTGTATGCCATGTTTCCCCAACTGGATGGCAAGATCCTACGGGGCTCTTTATACTGTGTAACAAGGTAGCATTCAAATCTTATTTCTGATCCCTTATTCCTAGAACTGTGCCTTGTACAGAGGACTCAAATGTTTGCAAGATGAATATAGCTAAACAAACAAACAAACAGTGCCGTTAGTTTCTTCTCTACCTACAAAAGTGGAAGAATCCCAAGGTCTGAATCTGTGGTGGTACTAATTTTCTTTAGCTGGAATAGGACAGAGGTGGGAAAGAGAGGTGTTTTTCCTTTTGGCTAATGATCACCCCCACAGGTCCAATAACCTAAGGCTAAAGAATGTAACTAACTCTTGAATAGAGGACAACCATCTGATTATCTACTCCCATTCTCTATCTTTATGACTGAAGTCACACCTCTACATCCATACTACTCTATTTCTAGAATTCTTTTCCATTAGTACTTCTAAAAATTTTAAAAGGAGGGAAAAATAATTCTGGGAAGATGAGCAACTGGCTTCATGCAATTTAGTCCCTAGCAGTAGGGCTTTTTTTCAAGTGATCAAAGCATTTTGAAAAGTGAGAAAAAGCTAAAAGCTATTAGAAATAACCTAAGCCAACTGTCTCCCTTGCCCAAGCTAACAATTCTAATTCTGACTCATTCCTCTCAAGTACTTGGACTGCGTATGCATGAGCTAAGATGCCCAGCATGGTTTTAGAATTCTAAGCCCCATGAGAGGACAAATCTCTCAGTTTTGCTCCTTACAAAATACAAAGCCTAGTATATACTCAATAAATATTTGCTGAGTTGAAATCCAAACTGAACTGAAGAAAAACTAGAAACATTAAAGTACTTCACTGCATACCAGTCACTGGGAACCATCATATTAAAATCATCATATAAAAAGTCCTTTCTTCAGTCTCTAAAAATTTTTCCTCATGTTCACATTATCAAGAGATTAATCACAGCGATCATAAATTAATGCTAAATAACAAATGTCCTGATTTCTATTTTACTCAGTCTTTAAAAATGTTAGTAATAATGGAATACCTATAATAACTGCAGAAGCATGTTAAACGTGAAACCTAATAGTAAAAGCTAGACAAAATAAAAATTGACAGCTCAACTAAAACCAAACTACATTTTAAGTCATTTTTCACATAGCTAAAATGACACCATTCCCATTACAAAGCAGAAAGCACAGATTGCATCTGTGTTGCTGGAGCTGAGAAAACACATGTGGCTTGATTTATTTCTAGACTGTAACAATTTTAGTGCAATGCTATAAGGTGCTAGCTATGACCATTCCACAAAAGTGCTAAAGTGTAATTCTGTCATAGGGGCCTACCTGGAAAGATAGGTTAGTGGGAAAGTGCTCTGTTAAGAGTCGAACAATTCTATCATTCCCAATAAAATTAAATTATAAATAATTTCCAGAGGTTTCTGAATCTAGGGCATGGAAGAGGATTTGAGGGCAAGTCTTCAAGCAGAATACAGTTAAATTCCAGTAGAAGTTTCATTCTCATTCTTCAGAAAAAGCTTCTTCACTGACCTCAATTCTGGATATCTACATGGAGAGTTAATATTCCACAAAAACAGATTAAAATGAACTACATTTAAGCTACCTTAGACTACATCATTATTATTTATTATTATTATTATTAACCAAGAAGCTAAGTAGACAGCTTTCTGAAAGAGAAGAAAACTAAAAGGGTATGGGGAGAAAGCCTTCTTCTCTTCTGGAACCAGAGGATAACGGGTCCAAAACATAAGCAGAACAAATCAGGCCCATCCCTTCATGGAGTTAACAATCTAATGAGACCAGGCAAGACATATGAAATAATTGGAGAACAGAAAATGCTAAACTAGGTGGTACTAACTACAAGTATTGTCAAAAGAGTTACTGTCATAACAAAAAGAGTCCTAGACTAAAATACAGTGAGAACGAGATTTAGTTCTAGCTTATCAATTAATTATTAGCAGTGAAATCTGTTTTTCTTCCCTTTCTTCACTTCCTGGCAATTTGTTGCTTATATATACCGTGTATGTATATTCATCCAGTCCTTTACTGATAAATGATTATGTTGTTTCCACTGCATGATCCTGCAGTGAAAAACCTTGTACTTACTTACATCTTTTTGTGTTATTTCTGTGTTGATTCAGAAGTGGGATTATGATACACAATTTTGTTAGGTATTGCCACATTTCCCCTTGGTCAACATCTAAGCTGGGATAGTGGCACCAGTGGAAGATTCCTATGTCTACACTTGAGCCAGAGTGTTAAACAGCCTGTGTGGTAATAGCAGTGATAGCTAGGGAGAGGTCCCTAATGGCATATGAAAATCAAGGGACAAAAGACTGAATTGAGAACTCCAGCAACCCTCACCTGTATATTCTCCCTCCACTACCAATGCATGAAGATCTGGATTTTATTTTTCCAGCTTGCAAGTCTCTGAGTCTTCATTAATTTTGTAAAATTCTTTGCCCTTAAATCTTCAAATATTTTTTCCTGCCACATTTTTCTCTCTTCTTTGGGACCTCAATTATATGTATGTTAGACTGGTTAATATTGTTCCACAACTCCTGGGTACATAATATTTTTTCCTTTGTGTTTCACTTTGGAAAATTTCTACTGTCTCATCTTTCAGGGTTACTGATTCTTTCTTCAGCTATGTCAAGTGTGTTGATAAGCCTGTTGAAAGAATTCTTGGCGGGGGGCACACTTCATCAACAAGAGTACATGTATAATGAACATTTGTATACCTCACCCTGAACTGTACCCCACATATTTAAAATAAAAAGTTTAAAGAAAACAATCATTAAAAAAAGAGAATTCTCCATCTTTGATGAAAATCATATGTTATATATGATGTATATAGCATTTGATCAAATGTTATCTATAACGTTTCCATTTGACTTTTGAATTTCTCTCTCTCCGCTAAAATTTCCCATCTGTTGTTGAATGTGGCCTATCTTTTCTACTACATCCTTGATATATTAATCATAGATGTTTTAATACCCCTGTCTGAATCTATCCCCGTCAGATAATTCTAGTATGGGGTTCATCTCTCTGGTTGATTGCTTTATCTTTCAAGATTGGGTTTCTTTTTTTCCTTGAATTTTAGTGTGTTGTAAAATTTCTAACTGAATACTAGACTCTGCTAGAATAATAATACAGGCCAGGGTAAATAGTATTTGCTAGAGGAAACAGGCATCCCTCTTCTTCTGTTAGGCTGTTTTCATGAGAGGTTGAGTCAACTTAGCCAGTAGTTGGATTTGGGTTTTGTTGTTGCTACCTTTAACTTCAGTATACCCTATGCTTCAAATTCTTCAAATTCAATGATGGGCTGCTGTTACCATGTCCTTAGTGTGAGGCCTGGGGTGTAGAGGGTTCTTCTCACTGTTACTGCTCCACTTTCAACTTTCAGCAGTCCCTGAATGCCTGCCCTACAGAGGAGGGGGATCTCTTGGTAGCTGCTGCCCTCCCCCAGCTGTAGACTCATACTGCCTGTTACTCAGTATTAGGCTCTTGGTGGGATCATGTGGGATTCTCAGTCATTCTGGTCTGTCTTACTTTTAGGCTGAGCCTCTGAGGTAGGGTTCTCATATGCCTGCCTCTTCTCATCTTATGGCTACCAAACTCGGCCTTGAATTAGTGTCAGCTCTTAGGTAGAAGAGAGTTTCCAGCTCTTCCGTCTCCTGAACTACCTGCGGTCTTTTTTTGTGTCAGAAAAATGAGTGGAGGCCCATGGAAAAGAACTTGCATGTGAATGTAAACTCCCTTTGTGTTCTGGGAATTCTAGTTACTTTAAACTGATACTTTGGCCCAAACTTGGTGCCTTGAAGAAATGCATTCAACTTTTAATCAATTTCCTTTTACCTGCTTTGATAATGGCCACCTCTTCCTCTCATGCTCTTCCAAAGGTAAACAGCTTATGTGTCCTGTTTATCTTCAGAGAGACTGGTCACTCTGGAATTTAGTTCACTTGGTTGTTTTACAAACTCAGTTCACTAATAGGCTAAAGAAAAGTTGTAATTTTAAAAATAATACAGACTTTACTTATTGTTAGAATAGGATTGATGGTCTTTTGAGGATTTATTTTATTAAGGAAAGCAGCAGTGACCAGTCATTTAATATTTTATTCAATTCTTGGTCCTTAAAGATGTGAGTTAAATTTTTAAAATTCCATTCCAGTTCTAAATTTCTAAGATTCTGAGATATCATAGAAAAGAAATATAAATTAGGCTAGAGTTATCAGGAACTAAACCTGGCTATGAGGTAGTCACTGGCCATTGAGAGAGAGAGACATCTAAAGAAATAACTATATGTATGGTGAAGAATACACACACACACACACACACACACACACACACACACACACACACACAGTAAATGAAAAATCATAACCGGAATTTAGTATGAGGAGTGGGGGGGTGCTTGAAGAGGGAAGATAGTAAGATCTGACCAGGAATGGTTTCACGGAGACATAAGGTGAACTGAGCCTCGAAATCATTATCTAAGTAGAGACACAGCAGGGGAGTATATTGAAGAAGCAGATAGACAGGAATGTCAAGAGCTGAAGTCTGGGGAGGGAATGCTAGGAGACCAGGATTAAGGGCAGAGATTTAGGAGTCAGACAGAACTGAGGTTAAAAACTTGTTCTGTCACTTAAAGACTGTGGCGTTGGATAGTTGGTTAAGTCTTTTAAACTGCATTTTACTGGTGTGTCAAATGGAAGTATTAGTGTCTACTTTTCAGGATTGTTGTGAGGATTAAATGTGATAATCCAAGTAAGACACTTAGCTGAGCACATCTGGAGCACATCTGTGCTTAATACCTAGTGGCTGTTACCACTGGTAGCAGGGGTTCTCCATCACAGAGGAGTAGTACCACACCTCTTCTGCAGCCCTATTCATCGGGACTTTTCAAGAAGCCTGAAGGAGTCAGAGGGTCACACGCTTTAGGAAAACATTTGTCTTTCTGTAGTCTGAGAATAATCCTCTTCTTCCTAAGATATTACAGTTTCTATCTTCTCATTGGCACAAAAACTAGAATATATATTTAAAAGTAGCTATGGAGAAAGACCCACCTACTAGGAAATAGCAAGTAACAATTTATGCCTGACAAGTAGGAAACACTATTAATTTCATTGGCTTCACCACCTCTATGTGAGAGGAAAAGCAGATAAAAAAGGGACAGGCTTAAAAACCATTCTTATTTACAGAATGGTTAAAACCAGGCTTACATAATGCAACTATGGTGAAACACAGATAGTATATTGTTTAGCCATGACTCATTTCTGAATTGAGAATTAAGGTTTAATACATGCCTACACTATCTAAGTATTCAGACTATTGTTTGTTTTTGTCTTGGGCTACTAGAACCAGCAGTGGCTCTCCAGACACTTGGTAATCCTAAAGAGGCTTGGAAATTGCCCTCCTAGAGTTGCTAAGGAGTTAACTATATTACCTGAATCTCATTCCTGGGCCACCTGGCTATAGCTTAATCACTTCTAAGTCATTAAGCCTAGAGAATGCCCTAGAATAGTGGTTGTCACATTTTTTAAGCCTATATCAGAACTACATATAGGGCTTGTTAAAACATAGAATGCTAGGCCCGATTCCTAGAATTTTTGATTCATGGGCAGGGCCCTATAATCGACGTTTCTAACATGTTCCCAAGTGGTGCTGAAGCTTCTCGTGCCAGGATCACACTTTGATAATCATTACCCTAGGAAGTCTTGTTTTCACAGGGCAGTATACCTTTCAGTCTCCTAAGGGGTGAGTCAGAAGAGACTGTCACTGGCTTGCAGAAAGAACCGTGAGAGCCAGAGACAAGTAAATAAATAACAACAACACAATAAGGCAAGTGCTGAAACAAGGAAGGAATGTATTGTTCCTCCAATGGTTTTTGAAAGGGGTTGAATCTTAGCTTGCAGATAGGTGGAAAGTACTGGTAGGTTGGTCTTTTTTTGTTGTTGTTGTATTATTTTTCTTAGGTTCTGGGAGCACAGCATCAACTTATCTAAGCCCATCAACCGTAAATCTATCTACCCTACCTCCTACACCAAGATGGAGTGGTTATTTCCATGAGCACAATCCCTAAGGGCAAATATCCTGACCTCTCCCTAAAGAACATTCTTGTTAGAAATAACAGAGGTTACCGCATTCCCAGGTGCATATTTTCAATGCCTTAGAAAACAAGCAGGTGCTGTTGCTATTCTTTATGAATGTACTGTGCATAATTAAGTTGGTCTTGTTTCATTCACTCTCTTATCTTTAAAGTTAGATATCAGGAAAAAACTGAGACTAGAATGGAGACAGGGCAAACTCGGGTTGTGGCCCTAGTTCAAAGACGTTTTTGCTGTATAAACTTAGGCATTCAACCTCTCTCACTCTTAGACTCCTAATTCATAAAATAAAAAGGCCAATGAAAACAGAGTGCAGACTTCTACACCACGGATTACTGAAACTCAGTTCAGAAGTTTGCACAATTCCAAGACAATATAGCAGAAGAACACTGGAACCAGTAGTTCCACTTAAAAGTTAGTCCATCTGCCCAGTATTTGCTGGAGGTTAAAAAATAAAAAGCTGTTACTGAATCCTTCATCTTATTTTCCTTTTCATAAAAACCAGACAATTACTAAGGCCAAGAGGAATTAGCCCATTTCAGTATCCAGGTGCACAAACATAATCATAAACTCATTTTATGTGGTAAATGAAGAGCTTATGTGTTTATCCAAAACATGGAGAAAAATAGTGGGGGGGAAAAATAGCAAGAGGACAAGGAATTCATCATACTCAGAAGTTAATTGAAAAAGGCCTTTAAAAATCAATGCATTAAAAGTCTGTAAGTTCAGTAAGATTTTACATGTTACTGTAATTCTGACATAAAAATGTTATCTGGGTACAAATGTCCACTTTAATAAAAATCCAGTAACACATCATTAGCACACCTAAATTATAATTAAAAACTGATATAGTCAAAACAATAATTCCAACTTTTTTTTTATAAAGGACATTTTCTATTTCTATATTGCATTGAGTTTTTAACATCATTCATTTCCTATATTCTCATAGCAAAATAAACATAATTAAAATTTATTTAGCATAACCTATCATTGAAAATATAAGCCTATGTCATACCAATTGAAATTTAAATTAAAAGTACTCTGATACAACATATCAAGATACTCTGTTAGTAAAGCTGCATGAAAACAGGTATGCTTCTATATCTCTGTTAAGGACAAAGTAGTACAACCCTTACAAGGGAAAATGTGGCAGTATCTAACAAAATTGTATATCGTAATCCCATGTCTGAATCAATGCAGAAAAAATACAAAAAGACATAAAAACCAGGTTTTTCACTGCTGGATCATTTATAACAAAAGAGTGCAAACAACACAATCAATCATTTATCAGCAAGGGACTGGATGAATAAGCCATTATATTAAAAAAGCAATGAATTACCAGGAAGCTGCAGAAGGGGAAGAAAAACATCCCTATATTCTGGCAGGAAGTGATCCTACAGATATACTGTAATGTGAAAAAAGTCAGGTGGAAAAGTATAATAAATTGTTAATCTAAGAAAGATATATATAATTCATAGCTGCTTATATCAAAATAACAATTTTTTTTAAAGTCAGGGTGTCACTTTGTTGCCCAAACTGGAGTGCCGTGGTACGATCACGACTCATTGCAGTCCCGACCTCCTAGGCTCAACTGATTCTTCTGCCTCAGTCTCCTGAATAGTTGGAACTATAGCCCCACAAATCTAATTTCTAATTTTTTTTGTAAAGACAAGGTCTTGCTATGTTGCTCAGACTGGTCTCAAACTCCTGGGCTGAAGCAATCCTCCTGCCTCGGCCTCCCAAAGTGCTGGGATTACAGGCATGAGCCACCACAGCCAGCCACAAAATTAATTTTTTAAAAGTTACCAATGACAAAAGGAAAAAAATAGAGCTGAGGAGACAGAAATAGAAACTAAATTTCTCTGACAATATCTTGTTTTAACAGATTCAACTTGAATTATGTTAATTTTGCATATTTATAAAACTATATAAACAATGAAAGCAATGTAGCCAAAATTTGCATTCAGTTACTGGCATAACCACACAGAGAAAAACTATTCCAAGTGCCTTTAAAAAATACGAATATGTCTATATATCATTACTAGGATATACCATAAAGATAGTTGCATAAAAATCTTAAACTATGTCCAGTAATCATATCAGTGGTGGTAGTGTTGATATTGTTCTGAAACCTGTGTGTGTACATTTTAAATAATATGAGTAATTATGTGATTATTCTCATTTCTACATTCCCAGTGTCATTGAGACTGGTATTCGCAGCATAGAAGAAAGGAAACACGAATATTAACACAGACTAGGTTAAGTTAAACACCTGTAGTCCTACATCTAGATTGGGAAACAATGTAAATTCAGTCATGACATATTTTTTCTCTAAAGATGTATTTTCTAGCCAGGTGCAGTGGTTCATGTCTATAATCCCAGTGGTTTGGGAGACCAAGGTAGGATGATCTCTTGAGGCCAGGAGTTTGAGACCAGCATAGGCAGCATAGTAAGACCCTGTCTCTATTAAAAAAACTAAAAATAAAGATATATTTCCTTATCATGTCAATTGAAAAGACCTAGAAATGATGAATGACCTGGTAGCAATGAATTCCTAATCTGGGGACCTAGTCCCCAGATTGTCATCTTGGAGATATACCTGATTTCAGGTTTGAGGTAGGAAATATACAAGATGAACCAGGAACATTTTGTCATACTAAATAGTACATCTAAAATTTAAAAAAAATTTTTATTTTAAAGATGTGGGGTACAATTTAGGGTTAGGTATACAAATGGTCATTGTACAGGTAAAGTTTGGGTCTCACTTTACGTCACCTGCTTTGAGATCAGGTACCCTTATTGATGAAGTGTCCCTCCCACCCGGTCCTTCCCCTGGCAGTTTCCCACTACTGCCAATCCCTTTCTTATAGTATTATGATAATTGTTCAGGGTCTGATTATAAGTGGGACATGTGGTACTCAGTTTTTTGTTTCTGTGATAGATCACTGATTATTACAGACTCTAACTCCATCCAAGTTTCTGTGAAGTCAATAATTTTGTTCACAATTTATAGCTGCATAATATTTCATTGTATATGTGAAATAGTACACTTTTAAACAATCCATGTATCAAAGAA
>CAUYQG010147500.1:0-17231 GCA_963574415.1 Tarsius wallacei | reverse complement strand
CATAAGCTATTGATTGGCTGTACATTACACAAATTCCAGGAACATAAACATGATTGTGCAACTTGTCATAACGTTTTAGGTAATTTATTAACTAGTCTGGAAAGTACTGGAAAAGAAAGCATCAAAATGACACTTGCTCCCAGGCATGGGTGGAAGGAGGGGGAGGAAAGGCTGAAGTCACATGTTCATGACTTTCTGAGCTTGATATATTTTGCATACCTCATATTCTACAGACTGTTTTCAGTCATTTTTTTCCTCAGAACCATATTCTCATCTGATGACTGCAGTATTAGAGCTGAGCTTTATTTTGGGAGTTTTACAGTATATTTCACCAAGGGTGTAGTTTGTCATTCTTTTCAGATGCCACCTAATTTCAATTTTTCACCTAATTTCACCGTTTGTTACATCAGACTCATTAAAGTTGTAATTTATAAACAAAAGATTAAATCACCTGTTGTGCCTAACTAGTACCCTCTTATGAGACAGGTAAAGCTTTATATACTAAAAATCCTGCGTGACATGATAAGGTTTGGGAACTGGCCATTCCCATCTGGTTAAGTCATTTTTACTAAGCCTAGTACTTCTTCTGCCAGATGGATAAAATATTCAGTACTCTATGTGAGTACAATGAGGATGGGAACAGTAATTTATAAGGGTTTTTTTTAACAACTTTGCCCATTCATAATTATAAATAAGTAAAAAAAGATCATTATACATCCATGTGGTCTGTTCACTCTAAAGGGCTTTACGACAGACTGTCACAGAGAAATGGTTAAAAAGTTTCATATGTATAACCTATTAAAAAAGAAACTTTTAAGGGTTTTTTCAACCAAAACATTAAGAAAAGAAACAGTGCCAACATGAAAGGCAGCAGAACCAGAGGGCCAAAGAGGCACCCCAATTGGCAGTCACAGTTAGCGACAAAAACTCCAAGTGCCCATCAAAGACCTGGTAAAAACAAATCTGCTAAGGGGATGGTGTTCATTGCTTATGAGTACAGTCTGTGGGGGCACTGAAAGCATAGTTGTCCCCAAAAGGCCTTAACCTCCTGGACGTTGTACACAGTGCATGCCAGAAAGCCATTGGAAAGCAGGTACACTCTCTTCTGAAGAGAGGAGTGAACACTTGGCTCACAAATGGTGGCCACTATGGAGGCCTGGAAATCTGCTAAACTGCCAGCACTGGCTCACCATCACCCCAACAAATCCCCAGGTAAATATTAGGGCACTGAAACCCAAATTAATTTCTTAATTCAACACAGGTACCAGCCTTTTGGCCCTGGTCATCCATGTTGAAATCATATAGCCTTATCCAAAAGAATTCTCTCCTTTAAACAACGGGGGGGAGAAAGAAACAAAATTTAGTTAGCCCTCCCCCACTGTCTTTGTCACAAAAAAGCATGGTTTCTCTAATGGAATCAGTCATGCGCACTCATTGCCCCACCTGGGATGATTGCCAGCAGCTCCTTTTAACCCTATTTACCTCTGAGAAGTGAGAACGCATCAGAGCTGAGACAAAAAAATCTATTCTATCCTCAACTGTGGGTATATAGGAAGAAAGTCAGGAAATGTTAGATGAGGTATTTTCCCTCTTCTCACCCAGATTGGGACCCTAACACTTCGGCAGGGTCCAGGGCATTAAATACTTATAAATGGACTCTATTAGCTGGTTTATGGCAGCAACCCAGAAACTTATCAATCTTTCTAAAACTACTGAGATTCTCTAGGGTCCTGAGGAATCTCCGGGGGCATTTCTTGAATGCCTACAGTAGGCTTTTCATACCTGTACTTCATTCTATTCCTCAGCCCCTGGGAATGCTCGAACTATCAATTTGTGGCTCAAGCAGCTCCGGACATCAAAAAAAAAGTTGCAAAAGTCTGAGAGTTTTGCAGGAATGAATATTTCTCAGCTACTCAAAGTAGCCCCAAAAGTTTTTAATCTCTGACTAAATAGTAACTTCCAGAGAAACTGTGACCCTGTTGGCCTTCTCAATTCAGTCTCTCTAAGGTGGGATAAACATCTTAACTTTTATCATGCCAAGCAGCCTGATACAATGCCAATTTCCCTAAATGTAGGAAATAATTATAATTTATAAATTTACTTGGCTTAAATATCTTCCTTCTACCTTCACAAGTGGTAAAAATAAAAGCTCATTCACAGCAACTGTCCTTAGACACAGTAGCTTAAAGGAAATGTGGACCTCAATGCTTTCTGCCTTCAGTTTTCAAAAAGTTTATTACTAGCCAAAGATGACATCACTAAGACTAAAAGACAGGGGAGAGCTTGCTGCAGATTCTGACAGTACAAATTTTAAATGTCAGGTTAGCTCAATAAAAAAAATAGTAGAATACGTGGTGATGGCATTATAAAACCTACACATTGTTTGTTCCCCATTCTCTAATATACCTGGATTTTTATATGACAGTTTACAACCTAACTATGTCTCTAATGTTTTCAATTTTTCTTTCTTCAGACTTTGTCAAAGTGGCTGTATTTCCTTGTTAAAGTATAACTATAAATAATTTACCAAAAAAAATCAACTTATGTTAATAAATCAAAGGCTTTAGCTAATCATACATATAATTTACAGAACCGCTTTCACTTTTCCAGAATTGTTTCTGGGAAAATAGTCTTTTTTTGTCATTGTTTGCTTAATAATTTTTGCCTGTGCTCTTGCTCAATGTTTTATTAAATCCAAATAATATTCAGTTAAGGTCCACTGTTTCCTACTCATGCCCTTGAAAATAAAGAGGTAGGGAACATCTCTGCAGCCCACCTCAGCAGGAAGCAGTTATAGAAAATTGATCTTCACCCCATTTCCCAAAATCATAAAAATATTTCCAAAGACAGGAGTGGGGAATAAAAAGACAGGCCAAGAGTGGAAAGCCATTTTTATCTTGTTCCTAAACCCTAACACAATGATGAAAAAGTAATGGCTATATCCAGGAAAAATACATGCCTTAGGTAAAAATTAACCTTGCCAACTTTGTCTTTTCTGAAACACAGACTCCTTAAGCACGACCAGTACTGGCCTATTGTAATTTGTCTTTTTTAAAAATCCAAACTTCTCAAGCACGACCAGTATCAACCTATTGTATACTCAGTATAGGGTGACCAGGACCCCCCTCAGGGTCTCCAAGACATCCACAAGTGGTCAGCAAGAAAGTCATGGCCATCATATCTATGAGATTGCAACATCTCCAGGGGAAAGAATTTAAGCTAGGGCTTGGGAGGCTACAGGGCCACACCATCTAGAGTGTAGGCCCACTTCCTGTTTATAGAAAGTAAAGTTTTCTCTTCTCTTTAACCTTCAGAGAAGGGGCCAGTGCCAAAGGAGGGCTCTGTGTAGCACTAGAAAAATCATGCTGTTTTTATGCCAACAAATCAGGGATTATTAAAGACATCCTCCAGAGGGCCCAAGAAATTTGGACAAATGACAAAAAGAAAGGGAAAATAATAAATACTGGTTCCAATCCTTGTTCGATTGGAACTCATGGCTAAAAACTCCTGTTATTGATCTAATTTGACCCTTCACACTTCTCGCCTCAGTTTACTCATAGGGCCCTGCATAATAAATTGGCTTATTCATTTCATCAAATAACAGATCAGTTCTGTAAAACTCATGCATATAATACCCTACTACAATAATATACCTATGACTAGTGAGTCAACGCATTCACTCATGAATAAATAAAAGGGGGGGAATGTAACAGCATAAAAATCTATAATAACCTCTAATAGGTTGCTTAACATAAGTAACCCCATTTTGTGACAGATTCATTTTAGCTGTTCATACGTAGAGATGACCCCCCTGCATAACCTTCCCATAATCACAAGTTGTAACTTTCCCCTAACCAAAGGCCCACATTCTTGTTCCCCTAGGTTCTTGGAAGCTCCCTAATTGCAAATTCCATAGCTATCTGTACTCTTTCACAACCAAATGTTCTGCCAAACATGTAATCATAACTGTACAGCCTTTGTGGCTTTTGCCTTTATAAACCCCCTGCTCACTGTGTTCGGGGTCAAGAATTCCTTATGGCACTAGCTACTCTCGACTGCTGGCTAATAAAGGACTCAAATTTGACTCTCTGCATATTGGTGACTTCTTTCTCATGCTTTGGTTATAACAATTTCTGCAACCAGGTTACAGGGAGACAGTATCATTACCAAAAGCCTACCCAAAAGCAGTACCACTTTTTTGGAGTTTATATTCCATTGTTCCATAGCCTCTCACCCATCTCCAAGGCTTAATTAACAAAGGCATGATTCAAGACCTAATCATCCTTCGCCCACACACCAAGGTTGAATTAACAAGGCCTATGGGGAGTTTTAGCATGACCCAAGGTTTCCTAATCATGTTGATGTTTTCTCGTATATGACCATGAACATTTTAAAATCACTTTTTGGATTTTGCAACCACATAGACTTTAAATTTATAGTAGCTCGCTTCTACACTGATGGTGGGAATGCCAACTAGTTCCACCTCTACAGAAAACAATGTAGAATAACTAGAAATTGACCTTCCATATGACCCATCCTACAAAAAAGATACCTGCACACACAAGTTTATTGCAGCACCATTCACAAAAATAAAAACATGGAACCAACTGTGCTGCCCATCAGAACTGGACTGGATTTTTTAAATGTGGTATGTATACACGATGTAATATTACACAGTCAAAAAGAAGGACAAAAATATGGACTTTGTAGCAACTTAGATGGATTTAGAATCTATAATACTCAGTGATCTATACAGAGTTTCCTATGTTCTCACTCAAAAGCAGACCCTGAACATTTACTGTAATACTATAAGAAAGGGATTGGCAGTAGTAGGATACAACCTGCATGGAAGTGTGGATGCAACATCAAAAAGGGTACCTGATCTAAAACTAGGCAGAGTGGGGGCCAAAGAGAGGCCCAAACTTTACCTCTATTATGTCCACTAGTATACATAATTCTGAATTATACCCCACATATTTAAAATAAAACATATATAAAAAATAAAAATAAATAAATTTACAGTTCCTTATGGGGGGATGGAAAGTTACAACAGTAAAAGAAGGTACCTTGCTACATTTAGATAAACAACTTCAAATCAAACATGAGAAATGCAAGAAACCCTCATTCCCTGTGACTTGGTCTATAGCAAGTTGGTAGAAGGAAAATGACTTTATTTCAAAAGCTGAAAGATGGGCAATGGCCAGGCTTATATCTCAAACAATCCATTTAAGATTTTTAGGCTGAGTGCAAGGATTTTTACAGGGATTTGTTCTTGGAATTTCTAAGCAAGCATATGGTTAGATAAGAATGTATGGTGAAGCTGGGCTCGGTGGTTCAGCCTGTAATCTCACGCTTTGGGAGGCTGAGGTGAGTGGATTGCCTGAGCCCGTGGGTTCAAGACCCACCTGGCCAACTTGGCGAGACCTCATCTCTATAATAAGTTTTTTTTTTTAATTAGCCAGGTCTGGTAGTGCACTCCTGTAGTTCCAGCTACCTGGAAGGCTGAGGCGGAAGGATCGCCGGAGCCCAGCATGTCGAGGCTGCGGTGGCCGGAGCAGTCACTGCACTCCAGTCTGGGTGACAGAGTGAGACTCCAACTCAAAAAAAAAAAGAATGTATGGTGCAAGAAAGTGTCTGATAGATAAAGGTGGAAAGGAGTTTTAAAACATGTTTCAATATTATATCTTAAGATTAAGAAAGAAAGGGAAAACACTTTAAAGTACACTCTAAGGCTGAAATACTAGGTTACAACTCTTCACTGTTAAAATCCATTTCATGCTTATGAAAAGTGGTTGATATATTCCATCTATCTGCTTCCTGCTGATTGGAGCCAATGTGATGCCTCTGGTAAGGCCACGTGGCTCTTTGAGATATGTCCAGCATATTTCCCAGCTTTGTCCCACCCTTACCTTGGGGAGGTGAATTTCCTCTCTCTCTCTTGCTCTCTCTCTCTCTCTCTCTCTCTCTCTGTCTCATTTACTTTCTAAATAAACTATATTTTCCAGTCTAACTTCTGTGCTACCCCTTCCCCAGCTTGTTTTGTAAGCAATTTAACCTAATCAGCCCTTCATGACCTTCACAACTGTGGAATGAAACCACAACTTTTGATTTGGCAGCAAATTAGTGTTCATGATCTCATTCTTTTAAAGTCTTTAAGGGGATCTGCTCTCCCAGTTGAAAAGAATTTAGGACCATGAATGAGCGATAAGTGGTCCTGTTAGAGGCAAACTCATGAGCAGAAGTTGGTGTAAGTGCCTGGAGTCTTAACGTATTTGGCAATGTGTCTTTTTAGAGTATGGTTCATCTTCTCAGTTTTTTCCATGGATCCTGGTTTTTAAGATGATAATTTAAAGATTGTAGGAAAGGACTAGTCTTTGGTATTCCTGTAACCATCATAAACTTTGAGTGAGGGTGTTAACTTCTTTGATAGAAGAATATTACCTATAAAATATGTGGCCCTTGTACTAATAAGAAAGTCAATAAGTCCAGGTGCAGTGGCTCATCCCTGTAATCCCAGAACTCTGGGAGATCGAGGCAGATAAATTGTAGTGAGAATCTGCCTGGGAAAGGGGGGGCACACCTCATCAACAAGGGCACCTGCATAATGGAACATTTGTATACCTAACCCTGAATTGTACCCCACATCTTTAAAATTTTTAAAAAAGGAAAAAAATAAATTTTAAAAATTAAAAATAAACAAATAAATTGCTTGAGCACAAGAGTTCAAGAACAGCCTGGGAAGCATAGCAAGACTCTCTTCTCTACAAAAAAATTTAAAAGTTTTAAAAAATAAAAAAAAAGTTAGCTAGCATTGTGGCATGTGCCTACAGTCCCAGTTACTTGGGAGGTTTAGACAGAAGGATGGCCTAAGCCTAGGAGGTTGAACCTTCAGTGAGCTATGTTCATGCCACCATACTCCAACCTGGGTGACAGAGTGAGATTCCAATTCAAAAATTTAAAAAGGACCCAGGGACTTGAGACCAGCCTGGGCAACTTTGGTGAGACCTTGTTTCTACAATAAATCAAAAAGTTAGCTGGGCATGGTGGTGTGTGCCTATGGTTCTACCTACCTGGAAGGCTAAGGTGGAAGGATCACCTGAGCCCAGCAAGTCAAGACTGTGGTGGCTGGTGAGCATGCCATTGCACTCCAACCTGTGTGACAACTCTGACTCAAAAAGAAAATTTTAAAAAAATTTTTTAAGTAGGTCAATAAATTCTGAAAGTGTGAAAATCCAACATGGAATTACCTAATAAAATCATCTTAAGCTAGAGAGCAGTCATTTTAACACTGCCTAGTTCTGTCATGTTTTTCTAGCAGTCTGCTTTAATTTACACTCTAATCACTAGCTGAGGACAGAACCACTTCTCAGAGGTAGCTATTGATAATTGCCTTACAACCCTCTCTCCAGCTTGTTTTGTAAACAAGTTAAACTAATCAGTTCTTCATGACCTTCATGACACAGACCCCATCAACATGTGACTGACCCACCCTTCTGCCTGCTTTCTATCACCTCATGTTAGTACCTATGCTTACCTTATCATCTTTCGTGATGACATGAAAAAGACCACCACCCAGTCACCTTAAGGACCTGCCCCCCCATTAAAGGAAATATTTAAAAGCATTCAAATATTTTATTTGCAAATGACTGCTTGCAAATAAAAGCAGTCATTTGCATTTTTTTCCATTTTTAACTTTATTTTATTATAAAGATTAGTACAAGTCAGGATTAGGTACATCAGTAATCCATGTGCAGGTGAAGTTTGAACCTCCAACTGGTCCTCGCTTCCCCTGGTTTAGAATCAGGTACCCTTTGTGTTGTTACATGCCCCCCTCCTTCTCTGGCAGTGACCCACGACTGCTTATCCCTCCCTTATGTTATTGTGATTAATGTTCAGGTCCACTTTATTAATGAGAACATGTGGTATTTGGTTTTTTGTTCCTGTGATAAATCACTAAGCATGATTGTCTCCAGCCCAATCCAATTTGCTATGAAGTCCATAATTTTGTCTTTTTTTATGGCTGAATAATATTGTTGTGTCTGGAGTGTGAGAATAATGCTGCCAACACGCAGAGTCAGATTATGAGTCCTTTAATATGCCAGTGACTGAGAGGGGGCTCATGCCTCCAAAAACTCTCAGCCCCAAATGAAGCAGGGACAAAGTTTTTATAGGCAAAAAGTGCTGAATAAGCTACATAGCATGGGGTGCAAACATAAGGTACACTGAGTTACATGGCATACAGTATGAACATAAAGACCATTAAACTTAAACAACAAAATGTGCAAATGTATACAAGTAAATGCGGAACTTGCAGTTAGGGAGTTTCCAATCTTTGGGAAAACCAAGGGTGTAGGCTCTTAGTTATGGAAATCAAAGGTGTAAGCCCTTAGTTATAGGAAAATTACAAGCTCTGAGTACTAAAAAGTCATTAGGGGGTCATTTTGGAGTTAAAGCTGCTTTAAAGCAGCTAAAACAGTTAATATAGAGAATCTGTTACAATGTGGGGTTGTTTATAAGTTCTACAGGTACTTCATTCCCCCCTTTTACTTGTGTGTGAGTCAAACCATTGACTCGTGAATCACAGGTAAAGGGTTATAAGTGTTAACATATGTGAGTTTTACAGAAGTAATTTGTTGTTTAACAAATTGAATAAACTAATTGATTATACAAGGCCCTATGGGCATACATCTGGGGAAGTGGATAAACAGTAATATATAAAATAAACTGTTTAACATTTTAATAATAACACAAGTTGTAAGAACAAACAAATTGAATGTTGGCAAAAGCTGCAGAAGATATATATTTATTTTTTGTTACAACAAAAATAAAAAGCTGCTATATTATAATTTGAAACTAAAAAGCAGTTTATTTATCAAGTAAACTAAAAAATATAAGAAGCTTAACCATACGAATAACAATGGGTTTTGACTATCAATGTTGATGTTTGGTACAAAGTTGTCACGGATTAAAATAGTCACAATTTTTTTAATGTTGAAGATGCCTTTTTTATTGTTGAAGCCGCCTTTATTCGTGTGGAAACCACCTTCTTCCATGTTGAAGCTGCTGCTGTGGCTATGGGCATTGGAGTCAGTAAGGGATGTTGAGGAGACCATTGGGTCAGAAGTAGCCCGCAGTGGGGATAGGGCAACCTCCTTAGACAGTTCTAACTGAAAGTTTCCTGGTTCCAGGTGGGGGTTTCTGGGTTAGCCAAATGGTTGCTAGGAGAGTGCAGTCTTAGAGGGGTGTCAGAGGACAGTGTTAAAGATTGTGAATGAAGAGTGTTTTGGGAGGGTTTCTGCATTTCAGGAAATGTTGTTATGTTTAGCCTGCCTTCTTTTACATTGTTAGACTGCCCTGGCTTGGGGATATGAGGAGCTGAAGTTGTGGGCAGGGAGTGTAGTCCTGGAGTTGAAGGGACTAGCAGACTATGGTTCTGAGCCTGCTGTTCTAGTGCCTGCACATGGAACCATAGGCTATGGTTAACCTTTTTCAGATTTTTTTTATGTAACTTATGGAAGTTTGCAGGATAGCATTTTTGTCCGAAAGATTTCTGGGTTATAGGAATTGGAGACAAGGATACCAAGTTCCCGGATTTTATTACTGATGTTAAATCACCTGCAATGTTCAAGTTTATTATTAGGCAACTTAGGTGGGAAAAAGTTGTTAGTGGTGGCTGTTGTAGTTATAGTTTGACTTTTGCATGTATTGAGCAGAATGTTGCTTGTAGGACCTATAGCATGGGTAATTTGGGGGGTAAGTAGCAACTGAGGTCCTGGAGGTGAAATGGGGGCCTGGGAAATTGACTTGGCATAATGTATTGGGTTTTTTTAATGGACTTTTTTCTGAATATTTTTCTGGGTATTTGAATAGGGGGTGGATGCTATAAAATTGTAGATATAGTCAGAGAAACAGGTATAAGACTAGTAGAAGAAACAGGTACAGGACTGGTAGGAGTAACAGGTACAGAACTGGTGGAAAAAGTTACTGTAGCCTGTTTCTGATGTTTAGGCCCTTCCTGCTCCAGCACCTGGGCCACCAATTGTGGCTGTTGCATGTTGTCCATTTTTGCCATGTGTCAGCTGGTTAGTCCGTAGTGTAGTTGAAGCAGGTTTTAGGGGGGTTTTTTTTACAGTTTAGATGACTGAGTAGAATGGCGCTCAAGTGCTGTTGGGGTGGTGAGGATGACAATGTAGGGCTTTTTTCAGACAGAGTTTAGTTCTCTTTTTCTGGAACTTCTTGACATAGACCAGATTTCCAGGCTGGAACAGATAACAAGGTGCAGAGGACAGAATCGACAAGACAGCATGGATACCAGAGTGGACAGCAGCCTCGACCTGTGGGAAAAACTGGAAACACTTTAATAAAAATTGATTAGTATTTATTTTTTAAAAGGAAAAAAAGGAATCTGTATTTTTGGGTCTGTGTTTTTTGAAAAGCAAAGTGGACAAAATTAATTTTGTACTTAAACTACATGTGTTTCTAGGACACAGTCAAAATTATTTTTTGCTTTTGGTTGTTTTTTATTTTCCTATTTTTGTCCCTGGAAATATTTTATAATGTCAGGAACTGGGGTGAAGGTTAACTTTCCATAACTACTTCCACTGAGGTGGGCCGTAGAGATGTCTTGTCTTTATTTATTTTTAAGTGCATGAACAAGAAACATTGAGACTGTAACCAAATGTTACCTGGATTCAGCAAAATGCCAAGCAAGAACACAGTCGGCATTTTGGCAAAACCAAACAGCACCCAGCTATAAACATGAAAAGGAGATTGTTTTAAACATAATACTGGGAAAGCAAAAGTAACTTTGTAAAGGGAGAGAAAGACTGAATTTATAATATGAAATTGCAGTAATTATTATACAAGTTTTTTTTTTAGCCAGGTTGATACTTTTAAGATTTAATTGGGCTATCTAAATGTTAACATGAATGGCCAGAGCAAAAAGACTGGTACCCATGTTAATTAGAACTTAATTTTGGTTCCAGTGCCCTGGTATTTACCTGGGGAGTTTGTTAGGGTGATGGTGAGTCAGTGCCAGGCAGTTCAGCAGGTTCTCAGGCCTTTCCATGTGGCCATTATTTATGAGCCAAGTGTTCTTTCCTCTCTTCAGAGGACAGTGCACCTGCTTTCCATGGCTATTTGGACTGCATAGTGGACAAGGTTCAGAAGATTAAGACTTTAGGGCAACTACGCTTTCAGTGCCTTATAGACTGTACCTATAGGCAATGAACACCATCCACTTAGCAGGTTCATTGTTACCAGGTGTTTATGGGCATCTGGAGTCTTGGTCGCCAATTGCAACTGCCAATTGCAGTGCTTTTTTTGCCCCTTCAGTTCTGCTGTCCTCAGGCTGGCACTGATTTGGTGTGGTTAACAGAGCCTGAAAACTTTTTAAAACAGGTTATATATATGAGACAGGTTCATATATATATGAAGTTATATATACATATTTATTATATATGAGACTGCTTGTCTCTGATGTAAAATTTTATAAAGTGAACAGACCACATGGATGTGCAATGATCTGCTCTTATAGTACATGAACAAGAACAGATCATTATTCATCCACTTGGTCTGCCCAAAGTTGTTAATAAAAACCTTTATAAATATTAAACTGCAGTCCAGCCTCAAGGTGTGGACAACAAAACTGAGACTACAATTCAACAATCTGCAGAGTAGTAACCCAAAACAATGACCTGAGGGTGTTGATTATAACATATGATTTAGCCTTAAAACCAAACATACGAGTACTCCTTTACTTTGTACATTATTAATAAAATGTTTATGTTTTTAATTTCAAGGCCAGCTGCAGTCACTCCTGCAACAATGTAGTTGTATGAATAATTCTTACAAAAATGACCAATTTAAAACCACCAGTTTTATAATTTTCCAATGTTTATATTACATTTTGATCTTTTATAATTTAGGATTAAACACAAAAATTACAAAACCATCAGTATGCCCAGATGTCCATGTATGTTAACAATTTACATTATTAAAGTCATATAAACTTGAAAAACATTTTTAAGTACTTATTTATTTTAAAATGAATTTGCCAATCTGGTAGCCTGTTGCATTCATTGTATAGTATGCTTATACATGTAAACATAATAATGATAAATTTAACGACATGTATTCATATATTTGAGCCATGGAACAGTAATAAATTTATAATTATTTTTAAGATACTTAGATTGAGTTTTAATTTACTAGAATTATTTTATTTCTTACTGGTAGAGGACAAGACAAGGACTTTTTTTTGAGTGACTAAGACAACTTTCTTTCCAATGACCCAGCTTTTTACAATATTAGCACTGATTCTTGGCCAGTTGGATGTGTCCAGTTTTTTTCATTTTCCTGCTTCTGTTTGTCAATGTTTTGGTTGTTGAAAACTTTTTGAGCTACCTTGAGTAGCTGAAAGATACTTATGTCTGCATAACCTTTACATTTTTGTAACCTTGTTCAGATGTCTGGAGCTGCCTGAGCAGCAAAAACCAAATTGATGGCCCAAGAATACTCGGGTGCCCAAGGGTCAAAAGGGGCATAAGTACAAAATGCTTCCTGGAGGCGTCCAAGGAATGCCCCATGTGACTTTCTCAGGACCCTGAATGATTTCAATAATTGTAGACAGATTAATAGGTTGTCAGGCTGCCCCCTTCAAGCCAGGTAATGGAATTTGGTGACAGTGTTTAATGCTCTGGACCCTGCCAAAGTGTTAGGGTTCCAGTCCAGAGAGGAGGAGGGGAAAGCCTTATCATACAATTTAGGGGGCTGGAGGGCATCTGAAGCCTGTTGTTTCATATTGTTAAAACCAACAAAACTCAGGAGGTACCTAATGAATATTAGACCTTCAAGTACAAAAAAATAAATAATAACCAGAAAAAGTTTCTGACCTAATGGCCAATTTAAAAGTGCAACAAAAGCAAATCCTATAGTAAAGAACACAGCAAGAATGCAAAGGAAAAAAAGGGGCCAAGGATGATGAGAATTTTAAAATGCCATAAGCAATCAAAAATTAAAGCGGGTACCCAGTCTAATCAGAATCAAAAATCTAGACAATTACACAACCACAACTCTGTTCTACCAACATCTTGGGTCACCGAAGCAGCATCAATGGAGTAACCTTATCAGGCTCTGTCCTCCAAAACAAACCTTGGTTCAACAAACCAAGTCTGAGGAGTGGCTTGCCTCCCCTACAAAGTTAGTAGCAAAACAAGAGACAAATCTGGTCCAACAGACCAAGCCTAAGGAGCGGCCCTGTTGAGCTCTGACCTCCTCTACAAAGTTAGTAACAAAATAAAAGGCAAACCTGGATCCAATGAACCAAGCCTGAGGATCGGCCCTATCAGGCTCCATCCTCCTCTATGAAGTTAGTAACAAACAGAAACAAAACAAAACAAAACAGAAACTTACCTCCTGGGAGATGGAGTTCGGACTCAGCTTCTTTTGGTAGGAGTAAATCAGCAGTTGGTCCTTTTCTCTCCAAGCTAGATGAGAGGCCATGGGACCCTGGAATAACCAAGGGGGCCTCCACTATAACATCTCCACTGAGCCAGGGAGAGCCAGAGCGAAGTCGCCTCCCAAGGTTGTCAATTTATCTTGCTGAGGCTTCCAAATGCTGTGTCTGGAGTGCGAGAATAACATTGCCAACATGCAAAGTCAGATTATGAGTCTTTTAATATGCAGGTGATCAAGAGGGGGCTCATGCCTCCAAAAATTCTCAGCCCCGAATAAAGTGGGGACTGTGGAAGGGGGCTTTAAAAGACATCTACAATGTCAAAATTTTGGCTAAACATAAACTCAGCCTTTGCACAGTTAAGCATGTACTCAGCCTTTGCACAGTTTAAAAAGTTCCATTCCTGGAAACTGGCAACAGCACCTGCTGGCTAGGTTAAACTGTGTAACAGCTTTTTTTTGCTTCTGTGAACCCTGCTAGATTGCTTGAAAAGTACCTAGGCCTCCAGGATGTTGCAGTTTGGCCCACTTGGAAAGTCTCAATGTGGTTTTGCCCCATTTAAGCAAGCCCCTACAGAAATGGGGGCCCTTGCTGTGGAACTGGCATGTCCAGCAGGAAAGTGGCCACCAGCCAGCTCTTGGCTAATAAACCTCTCCTTTTTATAACTTGTACTTTTGGTATTGGTGTCTGTGACTTAAGAGCTCGGTCCCTATTTCATTTGGGGGCTTGCCCGGAAGATCCAAGAGCTTAATCCCCAGCCCCAATCACCAGCTGACTTTGTGGGTCTGTATACCCGCGAACCTCAGTGTTTGTCAGGCCTGGTGAGTCTGTGAACTCGCAAATGGCTGATTGTCATCTCTGGCAGACTCACAACGTCCCCAGAGCCCTCTGAGAGGTGAGTCAAGTTCCTGTTCTGTTTATGCACACTTCTGGCTGGACCTGCAGGAAAGCTGGACACAGCACTAATTCCTGGGTCTGAGGTCCCAGTGAGACATCACTGGGCCCTCCGGTATTGCCCTCGGGCAGTTAGGTCTGCCTGTTCAGTTTGTGTTATTGCCTTTATTTGTTCAGTGTTAGTCACTGTTGTGTCTGTCATTGCTATCAATATTATGGGACAGCAGTGCTCTAAGCCTGACACCCCTCTGCAACAGGTTTTGTGCCACTTCAAGGATTTCCAAAGAGCGGCACAGCAGATGGGTTATCAGGTAAACCAAGGAAACCTCAGAGCCTCACAGGCCTTTTAGAAACTATTTTCTTCACCTACCAGTCCACTTGGGATGACTGCCAACAGCTCCTCCAAACCCTTTTTACTGCGGAGGAAAGAGAATGAATCCACCAGGAGGCAAGGAAATTGGTCCTGGGACTGGATGGCAGACTGACAGAGCAGGACCATGTGGACCGTGTCTTCCCCGCTGAGAGGTCTAATTTGAACCCAAACACAGATCATTGTAGGGAGTCTCACCACCTATCGCCGGGCTCTAATGGGGGGTTTCTGGGCCACCACCAGGCAGTCCACAAATTTGTCTAAGGTAAATGAGGTAACTCAGGGCCCACAGGAATCTCCCATGGATTTTCTGGAACACCTTGTGGAGGCCTATCGGACGTATACTCCCATAGACCAGAGGCTCCAGAAAATCAAAGGGTTTTAGTTATAGCCTTTGTCTCCCAGTCTGCCCCTGATATAAGAAAGAAATTGAAGGATTTGCAGGGAAAAGTTTATCAGAATTAGCTGATGTAGCCCAGAAGGTCTATAATAGCAGGGACTTGCTTGAAAACCAACAAATCAAAAAAAATGGCCAAAGTAGTAGCAGCAGCTTTACAGGAGGTTAAACCCAAGCAGCCAACAGGGAAAAGAGGAACCGGCACCAGGAAAAAACTCCACTAGCAAAAAATCCCAGACTGCCCAGCGCATTCAGGCTATAGCAGGCATCCCGGCCCCAGGAAGCAAAAGGCAGGTCCAGGAATTCTTGGGAGCTGTAGGACACTGCTGACTATGGATCCCTATGTTTACTAAACTCGCAAAACCCCTCTATGAAATAACCAAGGGACCAGAGGCTAATTTTAAATGGACACCAGAGGGGAACAAAGCTTTCCATGCCCTTAAAAATGCCCTGGTCTCAGCTCCGGCCCTGGCCATGCCAAATATTGAAAAACCTTTCCACTTTTATGTGGATGAAAGACAAGGCGTTGCCCGGGGGGTCCTAACCCAAAAGCTCGGCCCATGGAACAGGCCGGTCACCTACCTGTCAAAAAAACTGGGCCCGGTAGCCTCGGGCTGGCCGCCCTGCTTGTGGGTTATAACAGCCATTGCCATGTTAGTAAAGGACTCAGACAAACTAACATTGGGGCAGAATCTGACTGTCATGGCCACACATGCAGTGGAGTCTTTACTCCGAGGGACCCCTGACAAATGGATGTCAAATGCCCGAATAACTCATTATCAAGCGCTGCTTTTAGATCAACCCCACATCAAGTTCCAGCATACCCCCAGCATGAACCCCGCAACTTTACTATCAGAAGAAAGTCCCATGGGGTTGCCACATTGTTGTTATGAAACAACTGAGTTCCAGAAGCTGCACTGGGACCTAACAGACGTCCCAAGAACAAACCCCGACCTAATGCTCTTCTTGGATGGCAGCAGTTTCATCCAGAATGGGGTAAGGTATGCAGGGGCAGCGGTGGTCACGCTACAGGGAATCATTTGGGCAGAGCCTCTTCTGCAGGGAACATTGGCCCTAAAGGCAGAACTGATTGCCCTAACTGAGGCCCCAAAAGCAGGTGAGGGAAAGGTTGTCAACATCTACACTGACAGCAGGTATGCGTTTGCAACTGCACACGTTCATAGGACAATTTATAGGGGATTGCTCACCGCAGAGGGAAAAACTATAAAAAATAAAGCAGAGGTCTTAGACCTCCTGGCAGCAACATGGGCCCCCAAAAGGGCCGCCATTATCCACTGCCCGGGCCACCAAAAAGGAAACTCAAAAGAGGCAATAGGAAATAGAAAAGCGGATCAAGCGGCCAGAGAAGCTGCTTATTGCAGAACCGCCTGCCTGCTGGTGCTGCCTCCTCCGGTTCTATGCGAGTCACCAAAATACACAGAAGAGGACCTCCTCACTGCACAAAAATTGCAGACCACCACAACCCCAGATGGATGGCTTCAACTTCAGGATGGCAGGACCTTCCTCCCTCGAGTCCTGGGACAACAAATCTTAAGGAAGCTCCACGAAGATACTCATTTGGGGCGAACAAAACTAACTGAACTCATGAGGAAGAAATTCTACCTCCCTCATCTGGACTAGCTCACCCAGGAACTCATTCAAGGCTGCGTGTCATGCCAGCAGACTAACAGTGCTAAGGTCAGTGTATCTACCCAAGGGGTTTGAGATAGGGGACTAACCCCCAGGAGACATTGGGAAATAGACTTTACAGAAGTCAAACCTGGGCAATATGGATATAAGTACCTATTGGTCTTGGTAGACACCTTCTCGGGGTGGGTCGAGGCATTTCCTACAAAAACTGAAACTGCTTCTGTAACAGTAAAAATGCTCCTAAATGACATCATACCAAGATATGGTCTATCTCCTCAATAGGCTCAGATAACGGCCCAGCATTTATTTCTAAACTTACTGAGGGTATTGCAAAAACCTTGGGGATAAATTGGAACTTACATTGTGCTTATTCCCAAAGTTCAGGACAGGTAGAAAGAATGAATCAGACACTTAAGGATGCCTTAAGGAGACCTTAACCAAATTAACTCTGGAGACCAGCGAAG